>JAMKCH010001494.1:0-100972 GCA_023653785.1 Ophioderma brevispina
TACCAAAATTGAGCGCTTGTTAACATTTGAAGAAAATTATGATGGCTCAAAGGCGCTCAAACGGGAGTCTATTGAGCAGACTCCCACCTCACACAGGGATTCAACCTCTCCAGCAATACTAAGATGCTCATCCCCAAGGAGACAGTTCAGTGATTGTACTTAGATTAAACACTATAAGTACATATGGCTATCTTCCAGGACACAGTTCAGTGAGCGTGAATTGATCCATACCACTATGAGTGCAATATGCTCATCAACCAAGGACACAGCTCAGTGAGCTGTAGTTGATTCATAGAGCTACAATATGCTCATCAACAAGACACAGTTCAGTGAGCTGTACCTTGATCCATACACTATGAGCTATTGAAATGGCTCCGCACCAGACAGTTCAGTGGAGATGTGAATTAACAGCACTCAATGGATTGAAACTACTTGACATGGTACTCAAGTTGGTAAACATGAGTAGAAAAATAATCTTCCCTAGCATCCAAATGTTGGGATATAATTATGGATGCCTCTAGGAAAGATTATGTTCTACTCAGCACTAACCTTGTTTGTTGGTGCAATGGTTTTCTAAAGGGGCAATAGCTCTTGCTGCCCACTTTATCAGGTGTCAAAATTGGTCACACCAGGCTTCGAATTACAATTTTAGAATTACATGCACCGGTTGCATGTAACTTCACAAATTGTAAATGCACAATGTCAAAGTTACATGCACGGCGATGTCAACACATGGAATATATGGTGCTACTGTAACTTTATTTCATATCAGACTCTGATACGTTTAGGCTATTGACAGTTGGCTCAAATTTTTATCATTTCAGCATTTAAATTTACAGGCACACGTGCATGCAGGGTACAAAAGTTACATGCACAGAGGAAAGCTAATGACCTGGCATGTGTGCACCTGGGTAAGTCGAAGCCGTGGTCACCAGATTAAAATTATTCCAAAATATCGATGAGGTCAAACAGCTATGTTTTTTAAATTGGTGTGTAAAAAAGCATTCTGCTGCACACTATAAATTTAACCCAACATATAAAAACACATCTCACTTTTTCTCTGTCTGCCCCTCTACCACCGTCCCACCTTCGCTCCACTGTTCCCCTTCTCCCCACCGTCTCCCAAGGGTCTGTTCTCTCCCTTGTAGGGCCTCTCTGACTCAAGTTGGCTAATTAATGCAAAAAATTATCTTAGTTCTGACATGTGGACCTTCTTTATGAAAGGCATGTATCTGCCTGATGGACAAATATCGACTGCACAAATAAAATTGAGACTTCATTTTGGTTGTAATCCTCCAAAAAGCTTCCTCAGTATAGCTAGATATGGTGAATAAAACCCAAAGCAAATAGCGCTAGATGTATGTATTTCCCCCTTCACATAACCTAAAAATAGAGGAAAGAAATATGGTTACTTAAAACAGGTGTCAACATGAGCTCTGCTCACAATATATCATCCAGATAAACCTATTGGATGTGCGGTTTTTTCATGTTGTGTATGTAGATTGTGTATAAATTATGAAGGAGTGGAATTACAGGCAGACATGGTTAATCATTTGACATTTACTTGTGAAGTCAAGTTAACCATTTGAATTTGTACATGTTTTAATAATACCCACAGGTTAGGAATTCTATATCAATTGAAATATCAAGGCAAATTTGGAGTTCAGGTTGAGGTTAGGGCCCGGGGTTAGGATTTTATGGTTAGATTAAAATTTGGCATTATTCTTGTAATGATAAAAAATCCTTGCAAAGAAAGCTTACTTGTCGCACTACATTTTGCTAATTGAAGCCTTGTTAAAACAATGTGAATAATGTTAAGCAACATGCTATAAATTCTGTACCAGTTGGCAAAGTGTGATTCTGACAGAGAGAAATCATATTGTTAACATTCCAGAGCAAGTGGAAAAGACTTTTTTGTAACAAGATTGCTTGTAGGTTGAGATTTTGATACCACTGGAACCCAAAAAACACCCATGCAGAATATGTTGGCTTTAGCTTGTTTCATATACAGAGATGTACATTGACATGCAAATTTGTATCTTACTTTATAGAGCAGTTTTAAGCAACAGCGAACACATGACCAATACTGTATGCAAGAGTATACCCCTGTAAAATCTTGTCATTGGCCACAATAATGATTTGGCATGTTATAGCACCCTATGCTCATTTTGCCCACATGAAATTTTACTAAAATTACACAGGATGAAGTTGGTGGAATAAATAATTCTGAATCAGTTGTTGGATCTGTGGAGTATTCCTCTGTATTAAAATGCCCAGAACAGTTTGTTTTCAAGACGTCATATAGGATCGGTGGCTTTATCTAGTCAGGCCATACCTCTTTAAGGCAATAGACACAGAGTAATGCGACCAAATACTGTACACTGTTGGAGACAATGAGAAACATACGGATTCATTGATATGAAAAAATGTTACTACTTCCGGTTAAATCAGGGGCGTCCCAAAGACGATCGGAACAAGCACTTTAAGCATTTTGGGGTGACAACTCATACTGGATGCCATTTTAGGCCGGAATTCAAAGAACTTACGTGCCGCCATACACTATTTGGACCAACAAAAATTTCTGTGGTTTCTGCGGAAATTGATAATACAATCATATCCACCTATATGCTGTGAAGGAGCCCATATAGGTGTCTTCTGGGAGTGAAATTATATTATAGTTAGCATATTCTCATCAACCTCTCCTTATTATAATGCCAAAAAGATCACTTGAGTTTGACATGTAAGTTGAATCCTTCCGGATAATATTAACACTAATCCCGATGCACGGACCGGTGTAGTTTCTATAATTTCTTAAAACACAGCACTTACATTGAAATCTAGGCTTTGTGCTAATAAAGGTACAAAATGTGTGGGTCTTTAAGGTATATTAAATAATTAACAAAATATAATAATGATTTTTTTATTCACATTAAAGACATTCCACAGTGGGGTAAATATCAGGAATTATCTTTGTTGGGGGATGCTCATTACAGCAACCCCCCCATCACGAAAAAAATAAATTCTGAATATTTATGTCATTGCATTCCATCACAGAACTGTTGTTTTCATTTTTTAAAGTTCTGTGCAAATATAAAATGTATCATGTTTTCACATTCCACCTTCTTATAAGGAGGAGGATTGGGATTGGGACACAAAATAAAAAAATCTTGAGAAACACGATGTTATCCGTCAGAACTAAAATGTACATAAAGGTCCATGTCCAATCGCTAATAGCCTCGTCCCCAGGAACCCCCAGATTTTACCGGAAGTGGTCAACATTTGTGGTTTTCTATCTGATGAAAGCTTATATTGATCTTATTTACCCCCTGGACTGTGAAATCCTAGGGGTAAAGGATGTTTGATTTGGAAGTTTATGAGCAAAGAATATGCTGCCATTTGTACTTCCAATAGTAATTCACACCGTTTCTACACAGGGCTTAAAAAAAATTATGTTTTAGCGTCTCACATCAAAATGGATTGAAACATTGGCGCGTAAACTTTACAGATGGTTTGGGCAAGGCCCCATTTTTCCTATTAATACCCAAAAAATTTTATATACCCCTCAAGTAAATTGATCTCAAAATCACTTTTAGAGGCTTTGGTGGCACTTGAGTAACTCTACCCCTCCAAATACAATGTTCCCCAGAAAAGCAGGGTCACCTGCCACTGTGGTTTGCAAATGGGTCAAAGGTCATACACGGTCTTGACGTCAATCTGTTATTACTCCATGAGTTTACAATGTAGGCCTGTGGTTCTCCAATGCATACAAAAAGCATGGGTACAATTCCTGATTCAACATGCATACCTCTATATGGGAGTGCCCCCCCCCCCCCCCAAAGAAGAAAACATGGTATGTGAAACTAATAATTCTATTGTACCTTAATAGTGTTGGACTTCAAGGCAGCAATTTTATTTACGTTTCTATGATGGTATTTGCTTGAAAGTTAAATTTCAATGATCCGAATAGCATAACCAAATTTCCAGGTGCAAAAAATATCTTAATGAGCATATGCACTTCATTATCATGTTTTGGCACCGACAGTATTTGGTTTGCATATCTTGCATATCTTAAAGCCTTATTCATATGATTAGACAGCAGTAATTTATGTTGTTGCAACACAACAAGAAACAACTGAATGCCACACGCTTGACTCTTACTCAATACTCTTTCTATAAAAGCAAATTAACATGGGCTTTCGGGAGACTTTTTTGCATAGGAATGCCTGAATCTTTTTAGAGGCAAGTTTCTTGGCCATTGATTGTTTTTTGCATAATTAAAGTTCGTGAGTACTTCCCACTCTTGATATGGGGCAAGAGAAATGGTTGCAAGGTGAAATACAAGGCTGTTCTCGAACCACAAGTCTCGGCCTGCTTCCGCGCTTAATTGTAAGAACAAAACGCAGCATCACCAGAAGTGCAACTGTGCGGTCCAGGGTGTCCCAAAACAAGTTGTGCAAGCACAATAACTCCAATTTCTTAAGTAGTTTTACTTCCCACTATGCATTTACACCACCCTAGGGTCAAAACATTTTCCATTGTGGAGATATTCATCTTGCAAGTTTGAAACCCCCGCACAAGCATCAGTCAGCGATGTTTAGGAGTGCACCCCTTGTTTTTTGCATTTATAGTATTTTTACTTCCTTCTCTTTCATTTGACACCAACCCAGGTCACAACATTTGCCATTGTGGAGATATTAATCATGAGAAGTCCTCAACAGAGCATAACTAGATTTCTGAGTAGCACCCCCGTTTGCATTTGATAGTATTCTATACCTCTCACTCTTCATTTGACAACCACCCTAGGGGTCATCCACATTTTCCATTTGGAGATATTAATCTTGAAAAGTCCCCCACATGAGCCCAAATAAGTAGATGTTTAGGAGTAGCACCCCCGGGTTTGCCTTTACTAGTATTCTATATTTCTCACTCTTTTTCAATTTTATACCACCATCGAGTCACAACAACATCTTCCGTTGGGAGATATTAATCTTGAAATGTCCCCAACATGATCATAAGTAAGAGACATTTAGAAGTAGCACCCCCGGGTTTTGCATTTATAGGATTCTTTATTTCCTGCTTTTCATTTGACACCACCACCCAGTGCCACAACATTTCCATTGTAAGATATATTAATCATGACAAGTCAATGCAAAAATCCCTTAAAATTCACTAAATTTAGTAAAAATATGAATTTATTCATTTGGCAACACTATTTGTTGAAAAAATCATGTGACCACATTTTAATTTGGTACCGTCCTACGGGGTCCAGAAAGTGTGAAATGCACAAATTTTGCGTATTTTCCACATTTTCCAAGAATGTAAAGAGGGCTGGCAACTCCCAAACTGGACCAGAAGTAGAAAAACCAGTTCAATGAAAACCTGGGCACTGATCTAGCTTATATATTGATGTTACTACCTTTGTTGTGGTGTACTCCCCCCCCCTCTTTTGATAAGTCTTCTTGTTGTTGAACACCTGTTTTGTACACCACCAATCACACACACAGCCATCTACTGCCAAATACACACATGCTGACCTAATTGATTGTAAGGTCACAAAACTCTAGAATGCAAATTCTTTTTGAAGGGTAGTATTTCCACTGAACCATTGACAACCTGAGAAATTTGGTTGAAATGGACCAAGCCTTTAGCATTAGCTGCAATTTTAAAATAATCAAAGAATGCCCCTTTAAGTGGCCCCATGCCGTTTGGACCACAATTCTATTCACCCAAAAGATGTTCACCATATATAGTCTCCTGTAGTCGAAGGAATTTTGCAATTCCAATTACCATTTATGCGATACAGCAATTACGCAATTTAATTAGATCATTGCATCAAACAATGCCCTTTAATTGATCCACTTGCACTTTGACCGCAAGTGTGATTCATACAAGATGTACGGCATAGAATCTCAGTAGCGAAGGAATTTGCCTACCAATGTACCATTTCAGGGATACAGCAATGCATATTTAATTAGATCAATTGTATCACAAAATGCCCCTTTAATCGGCCCACATGCACTTGTGACCCATTAGATTCACCCAAAAGATCATGGGCATAGTATTCTTTCATCAGCGAAGAATTTTTGCCTATCCGATGTACGTTTCTAATACAGTATTACGCATATTTAATTAGCGAATTTGCATACCTAAGCCCGCTTTTAGTCACACACGCTCAATTGGAAAAAGATGCGCACGCATGATGGCCTTTCATGTAGTGAGGAATTTTTCCGTATCCAATGTACGCGTGTCAAATTATAGCAATTACGCTGTTTTTTTTGGCATATTAAGAGCTCATTTGCCTACTAATAAATTTTGCCCGAATACGCCTACATCTAATCAGTTCGAGAACTCCCAGCCCGCTCCCTTCCCACCAATTACCTCATCATAGCATTAACGACTCCAAGAAAACTTGTACCCACGCCTTGCGGGGAATTTTTCGTTAATTATTCCATTTAGATACTTAATTAGCATATTTTACTCTCCAAATTCTAATCAGGGCGAGAACATCGTGGACCCGCTTCTTTCCACCAGTTACATCATCATATCCCTTAACGGAACTCCAGATAAATCGTACACAAGCCAGTGAACACGGACGTCAGGCCATACAGACATCATGAAAAGACAAACAGACATACATGACGATACAGACAGACAGACAGACATACAGACGACAGACGGACAACAGACAGAACAGACATACAGACAGACAGCAGACCAGACGACAAAAGTGATTAACTAAGTCTCTGCCTACAATTTGCAGGGCGAGACAAAAAGTGCAGTAGTAAGGATACCACTCCTAGGAAATGACAGTAAATTAAGGAAATCCTATGAACCCCTACAGGATGTGAATGGATCTTCGATGCATCTCTGTCTCCTAATTTGTCCCCACAAAAAACTGTCTTCAATACACTCTCAGGTGGCTATGCACACTTGGAGAAAGAGAATGAGCTAAAGTATGAAGGTATATAAAATCATTACAATAATTAGCAAAGGTGGATTTAGAGCGGTGTTACTATTCTTTCCGATGTGGATCATTTTTTCCCGGTGATATTAGCAGGCTTTTCAATTTGTTTTTGCCTGCTGGTTGGACCCAAAGTTTTTCCCATGACTGCGGGACTTCTTTAAGCACACTGGTAACATTTCACAAAATATGGAAATTTCTCAATTTGCTGCAAATAATATATAGTATAAGACCATTGGAAGAATCGAAATATATCTATTTTACACATAAAAATAAACATACCCTAAAAAAGATAGACCTGACATAAATAAGAGGCTAACGACATCAAAGTAATTGTAGGCTAAATTTAAGTTTGCCAGATATTTTATCAACAACATGTCCGCTGGGACATGAATATCAGACTCGTACCCATTGATATTAATTAAAACCACCAAAGGTCCAGACCAGTCAAAGAGGGTGCATCAAATCTGGCTGCGTTTTCTGTGTCAAACGCATTTCCACCGTCGGATGAATAAAATGTCGCCAGAGTCATTTTATTATTAAAATTGTTCGGTTTACCAGAAGGTTGCGGATGTTGCTTCCAGGGAATTGTGAATTTGTAATGTAATGTTGAAATTGGTGAGGGAAATTTAATTAGTAAAGACATTTTGGAATTTATTATTTTAATTTCAGATCAGGTTTTGACATTTTAAATCGGCTTTACTTTCTGGGAAATTTATATTTCTTCCCAAGAAAATAATTTTTCTAGTCCTTGTGACTTAAAATACACAGGGGGGTTGTTTGGGGGGCGGGATGGCAAACAGCTGTGGTGCAAACATAGATGGGGAGCCATACATCATTCAAAGTGGCAATCCTCCCCCCAAAATGGATCAAGATTGGAATAGCAGATGAAACCATAAAGCAATTTTTGACCATATGATCATGTGGGGGACATGGGTGGTCCATAACCTTCAATGCACCTTTAATACAACAAAAACTAAAAAATACATCGGTCCTCGGGACCGCTTGTGTGCCTGCCGTCGCGGGTTGTAAATGATAAGCCTCACATGACCTTTGACCTTGATATGTGACCTTTGACTTCAAACAAATGAGGGTTTGCATGTAAACTCCATAAACCAAGTTTGGTTCCAAATTTTCAAATGAGGTCAATTTTACATTTTCAGCCTATTTTACAACTTGACCTCACGTGACCTTTGACCTTGGTATGTGACCTTTGACCTTGGTAGGTGACCTTTGACCTTGGTATGTGACCTTTGACCTCTAACAAATGCAGGATCACATTTTGCACCTATGGCTCAAGTTTGGTTCCATTGAACTTCAACTTTTCAAATGAGGTCAATTTTACATTTTCAGCCTATTTTACAACTTGACCTCACATGGCCTTTAACCTTGGTATGTGACCTTTGACCTCATCAGCAAATGGGGGATGCGATGCCATGTTGCATCTGTGAACCAAGTTTGGTTTAAATCCATCAAAGTATGTGGATATTACAGGCAAATGTTAACCTTTTCACAACAACAGACATCAACAACTACAGTGGACAAAGTGATCCCTATGTGTCTTCCTGCCTTAAGGCAGGCGACACAAAAACAACCCTCTCCGTGGAGTTGACTCTCCAATGGTTTTGAAATGGGAAAATATTGCTTGATAATATATTACATATTACCTATTTAAAATTTTGTGTCAAGCTTTCATGATTATGTGTTAAACCAATAGACGACAAAATATAGAATTTTTTGCACATCATCCTCTGGTCATGACTTCTTTTGATCACTTCAGCGTTTGTTTCGACTTTAGTATCAAAATATTTACACACCTTGCAGAACAATGTCATCATCAAATTAACCTCTTGAAGTCTCTCCAAATTCATTGGTTATGCATAGGGTTATGTGATCTACTTAACCAATCAGAGACATGATAAGAAAAGCTTTAACGATCATATTCATACAAAACGGTCTATTTTGATTGGTTAATCAGAGGTTAAATCATGCTATGTCATGTAATGGGCCAATCAGAGATATTGTTAGAAAGGTGGTGGTGGACCTTAGGGGTTAACTTAATACAGCACCCCAAGGGATAAATCAGCCCTGGCTACACAGCTCATGCTAGTGATTAATCAGTCGGCTTAATATTATGTGTTCTCTGCACGCATGGGCTAAGATGATAATTAGTGGTTTAATATATCAGCGGTCATCATCATCCTATTCTTGTGTGCAAAAAATGAAGCCAGACTATTCATATAATAATGCAATGTTCTTAAATAATTAATGTAGTGTATTGAGACTAGAATTTTTAATTTAAAGTCTGAATGGTTTCTTACCATTAAGTGGTATGGAACTAAAATAGTATTGATTTATTTATTTTTTAAGTAACAAAATAAAACTGGTTCATATTTATAATGCATGTGGTTTATTTGTCAATTTTTTAAAAGCTAGATACCACACTGATATGCTGGAGTAGTGTGTCATCTGCCATTACATTTCGCAGGTAAGGGTTAACATTTTTACCATACAGACAAATACATACACACACAATACAGATACAGACAGAGATGGATGGACAGACAGAAGGATGGACAGACAGAGGGATGGACAGACAGAGGGATGGACAGATAGACACATGGACAGACACACTATCAAAGTAATCCCTATGCAAATCTGCAAGCAGACAACACAGAAAGGGGGGCACTATTGTAGTTATAGAATAACCGATATAATCGGTATTCTTGAAATCGGGCCGATTATGACCTTATCGGTATCTGATCCGTATCGGCAAAATTCTCATTTTTTACCAATTTTCTATACCGATTAAATTAATATCAAAGAGGTCCAAACTTGAATTAAAATTGTTCCAAACTGATGGCCAAACGGTGAAAATATAACAAAACTGAAACAATCAATTTTATTATTTTATGTACACAAGAGTGTGTGTTGTTCCTCACTTTTCGCCATTTTAGTGAGTTTACCTAAATCATCCTGCACTTTCTGGCACTTTTTGCTGTCGAAACGGCATATATACTAGATCCGCTTTACAACACAAAATTTCAGGCACGTCAAACCCGATTTTTTTCAACGAAAATGTCCATCCGTCACAATGTCCACTTTTAGGAACCTACAACTGAATCCTTTTTTAATTTCTTAAAAATATCCTGATTGTATACGCGTGCGAATCACAAGAAGGTGGCGAAGTGCTCAGGAATTGGGCTTTGCAAAAAAACCGATTCTCCAAAATGGCATTGCTACACTGAAATTTGGCCACTTTCTCCTTGATGGAGCAGCGGGAATGATTTTTCCAGCAATCGAGCCCCTGGCCCTTTCCTTCATGCAAGACCTGTTTCCCCTCGCCAGGTTCGGGATAGTTGGAGACTGGTTGGCACAACCGGATTGTGATTCAAAATTTTGTACAAGGCAGCAGAGCATGCATGCAAAAAATATCGCATAGAACATGACTTTTTTCTAAAGAAAAAAAAAAAAAAAAGAGCGTGGCCCTTTGCTGGCTTTTTTGTCACAGTCCAGAGGCAAACTTCTTTTTTTTTGCCTAATATAGTTATTACGTATCTTCATGTAGCCATTTGGATCTCACACAAAATGACCAGTATGATGTAATCTTTAGCCAATTCAATGATGACATCGGAAACTACTACATGATGCAATCTTTGTTTTGGCAATTAGGTTCCTTTGATCTTGTCACTTGTATGACATGCTAGAATACCTATAGTTGTTACATGCAGGTAAAGATATTTTCTTTCCCGCCTGACGCAAATCACCGTAGTGCCTTAAACTTCCAAATGTTTTACAGACACCGAAGTGGGTGTTTTGTGGTATTGTGAACATTTCCTGCAGTAATGAAGTTTTCGTCTTTAACCAGTAGTCATACCATGTTGCTGGTGTTTCTTTCATTATAATACGTACTACAATAAAACTTACCAAATATTTGTGATTTACTTAGAAGAGTGTGCTTGTTCCAGGATAAGAGAGGGATCCTGGCTATCTTCTGTATAATGAAGTAAAAGAAAATGAAGTACACAGCAAGTGTTAGTTTGAAATGTCGATAAGCTCCTGAGTGCCTTTGGAGGTCCAATTAAAATCAGTACTGTGGAACACATATTTCTGGCTGTCTTTTGTGGCAAAACCATTCTGTGGAGCCACCTGGTCCCACAGGCTTCCGACTGATTCTCCGCAACTGGTCTAGTGCCAGTGTCCCTATTTGCCATGTTCACAGAATTTTGATCCAAAGTCATTTGGGTTTTCTCAACCCTACTTCGCTTTGCCTCCTTCCCAGTTTTGAGGTGCCTCTTGAGGCGTTTTTTTTCTATTGAGCAAATTTCCGATCGATCCTGTAAAGGATTCTGTTTAACTAGAAAATGACCTCCAGTATTTCTTACTATTTACACATACATGTATACACTAACTATTTATAATTTTTGTATTTAATATTTATTACAAGTTAGACAACAAGCCCTCAGGGTATCCCACAGTGGAAATCACTCTCTACAGTGTAGCCAGGGCCGTCGCTAGACATTGTCAGGGGGGGTGTCAACTGAAAAAAAATTATTGCTGGGCAGTTAGAGTCATAATTTGAAGCGTAGTAGCGTTAGTCTTTTTGTCAAAGACCTCGGTTTTAAACCATGCAACTACGGCATGCGGTTCGGGGCCCCCTTTCCTATAGATGCCCTCAGTTAGATGCCCACCGGTTTAGGGCCCCTGTGGGGTGCATGGGCAGAGCCCTGCGGGGGTCCAGGGGGCGGAGACCCGTTAGCTCTTGGATTTGAGCTATTTCAGAACTCAAGATGGCCACTTTTTGAGGGATAAATAGTAACATTCAATGAAAGGAATGGTTTCAAATTGCTCACTGGAGACGGGCAATGCCCAAAGGAACTATATAGCGAGCGTTAATGTCTCTTTAATGTGACACTGGAGAGGTAGGAGCAGAAGCCTTACCGGGGTTCCAGGGGCGAAGCGCCGGGGGTCCAGGGGGCGAAGCCCCCGGGAGCTCTTGATTTGAGCTATTCAGAACCTTCAAGATGAACACTTTCTGAGGGTACAGATTAATCAATCAAAGAAAAGACAAGTTTCTAACTTTGCTCACTGAGACGGCAGTATAAGCTTGTACTGATGAAGGCTAACTATTGCCAAAGAAAACTCCCCCCCCTCGAGAAGACCCTGAAAACTCAAGTACTTAAAACTGGGTGGGGAGACAAGACCTTACACGCTATTCCACCCTTCCCATAATCGATTCCTCTCCCCCACCCACGAGCCCCACACCCCCCACCTTCACCTTCCCCAGCAAGTCCACCCGTACCACTGACCCTCTACATTACAACCATTCCTATACAATCTTTTTCGTACGCTCGCTTCAGTGACATGTCTCCCTCGCCTGCCCACTTGCCTCGCACCCACGGCTCCCACCAAACCTGCCTCCGATTCTCAGTTCATCCCACTACATCCAACTGAACACCCCTCCCCCCCTCATCGTAATCATCCCCCCCTCCCCCTCCCAGCCTCTTTCCCTCCCTTTCACCCCCCCCAACTCCACCCACAAAAACACCGTCCCTCTCTATTCCACCTACCCTCCCAACCAAACACTTTCCCACTCCTCCAGCGCCTCCCTATTCCCTTTTTTCCCCCCCTCTAACTGCCCCTGCATTCTTACCAACCCCCACCACTTATCTTCACCCCGTCCTACCCTTCTCCACCCTTTTGTACCTTCCCCTCGCACCCTTCCTTACCACCCACACCCCCCCCACCTTTCTCCCACCCACACCCATCCTTTCAACTCACGCCTCCACCCCCGCCTCTTCCACTCCTACCCTTCTCTCCAATCCAAAACCCTCTATTTCCCTCCGCCAATCCTTCCCCTTATTTTTCTCTACTCCATTTCCATACTCGTACCATTCCTCTCTCCCCTCCCTCATCCCTCTATCTTCCCCCCTTCAGTCATATCACTACTTTCTGCCCCACGTTTGCAGACTGCTTGCTGCTTTCACCCCCCCTATAGCATGAGCGCCCGCGAGGGTCCAGGGGCGGAGCCCCCAAGATCTTGGCTTTTAGCGGGGGGGGGGGATATTAAGAGGGTCTTTTTGAAGGGTAAAGTATGGTAATTAATTCAAATGAACAATGTGCACTTAACCCACCACGGCCAGAAGACCTTTAGGTTTATGTATTTTTTTTTTCTCGACACTTTAATTCATCTCCCCGCTGAAAATTCCCCTAACACTGGTAAGCCCAAACTATAGGGGGAGTGACATGGCTCCCCGCGCTTTGCCCATTCCACTGCCAAATTTTTTACCCATTTTTGATCACAAGTCTCTGTTGGAACATTAACAATTCATGATACGTTGGTTGCACTTGAAACCAACTATTGGCTTGAGGGCCTAGGGGAAGCTTTTCAATATTTGTAATATTTTGGATTTATGCTAAGTCTGGAGTTCATCTTATTCGTTCTGATGCCGGTTCTCTTTTGTTTTTTTCTTCCCCTTCTTTTCTCGCTTTTCTCTTCCTTTCCCTCTCTCTCTGCCTCTCTCTCTTTCTCTCTTTTTTCCCTCTTTCTTTCTTTCTTTTTGAGGATCGCTGGGGGTGTGTTCCACCCCCCACACCCCCCCATGGCGACGGTCCGCGTGTGGGTGTCAAGAGCGAGTCCCTGTCCAGGGTTCCATGGGCTGAGCCCCCAGAATCTCTTGGATTTTAGCTATTAAGAATGGTATTTTTGAGGGTAAAGTATGGTAATTAATTCAAATGAAGATGGGCACTTAACCCACCGACGCCAGAAGACCTTTCGGTTTATGTATTTTTTTTTCTCGACCACTTAATTCAGCTCCCCGACTGAAAATTCCCCTAACACTGGTAGCCCAAACTTATAGGGGGAGTGACCATGGCTCCCCTCGCATTTGCCCATGCCACTGCCATATTTATTTTACCATTTTTGATCCAAGTACTGTTTTGCACATTAACAATTCATATGATACGTTTGGTTTTCACTTGAAACAAAACTAGTTGGCTTGAGGGGGAAGCATTTCAATATTTGTAATATTTTGTATTTATGCTAAGTTTGGAGTTCACGTCTGTATGCGTCTGATGCCGTCTCTTTTGTTTCTTCTCCCCTTCTTTTCTCTCTTTTCTCTTCTCTTTCCCAATCTCTCTCGTCCTTCTTCTCTTTCTCCTTTTTCCCTCTTTCTTTCTTTCTTTTTGCGGATCGCTGTGGGTGTGTCCGCCCCCCACACCCCCGCCATGGCGACGGCCCTGTGTGTAGCTCGGGGTAATCTGACCAGATGGCTTGGGACAGTCAGGGGATGCCACCCTACTCTTTTCGAAACTGGACACATAAAGGTAAGACTCCCTGTACATCTAGCCAACAGCTTAAATCGCTTCCGAAGGATGGGATATTCCCGTGGTTTATTTGCCCGCCGTCCAAAATTACCATGGGGAGAGTAGACTCTATTTACTCAATAGATAGGATACTGTATGTAAATTAATCCAATTTTTTTAATACCAAAATTAAAAAAACTGAGAAGCCTCCCTACCTGGTCGGATTCGAACCAGGGACCCTTCAACACCAAAAGCAAATAGCCTAACCATTGACTAGCTTTTCCAACAATGTTTTTTTTCATCATTTACCCATGTTTTGTTATAGGCTAAGTAGTGGCTTTGTGGTGCTTTGAGGTTCACTGACTACGTTGAGCAGGCTAGCGACACTAGAGAATCAAGCCGCTAAGTATCATGGTTAGGCCTTTTGTTTCACTTGTGACCAAGATTTGCCTAGGAACCTGAAACTTTCAGTTTCAGCCCACATTCTACCCAGAGAATGAATTTAAGCTCAACCCAAAATGCAATTTCGAATCACCAATTACGTCCATAAAAGTAGCCACATACCTTTCCACACTCCTTTCTTTCGCACGCAAAAATGCCAACTTCAAACTGTGTTTGCCCATGAAATTTTAGGGTATATCAGGAAAGGAGCGAAAATGCCTAACGAGAGCATCTATGATGGCATAAGACCGTGTAATGGTGGAACTTGGGTGAATGATTCCTTGAAGACCAATGCAGAAGACACTTAGACAAGTTTATTGGTTGGCAGACATTTTTTGAACAAATAAGATTCAAATGACATAAAATATGCGTTGGCAAAATATAAAATGTAGTGGTAGTACAAATATTTGAGGTCAACATTAACCCGGGGGTTCTCTTCTCAAATGGTGCAAAATACATTCCTGTCATAATTTTTTTGAAATTACTAACGCCTGCTTTATCAATTATAATCTTAACCAATTTTCCATAAATCATATAATTGCCCCTTATTGGGAATTGCCCTTTACTGTAAATTGAGGAATGGCCCGGTTCTTTGGTAAATGGAGAAAATAGCCTTTTATAATTAGTAAATTGAGGAATGTCCCTTTGCATTGGAAATGAAGGAATGGCACTTTTAATAAATTGCATTGCCCCCCCCTTTTTTTCCAGGTACATGATGGAATGGTTCCTTTGGCAAATGGAGGAATAACCTTTGGTAACTGAGAAATGGCCTGAATGGCCCTTTAATGGTAAATGGAGGAATTAATTGGTAATTGCAGTAATGAATGCCCTTTATTTCAAGGTAAATAATGATGAATGGCCTTTTAATAGACACAAGGCGGTCCACCCGGCTTTCATCCACCAAGAACGTCTAAAACCATACTTATCAATGAACTCTATCCATATCTCACCAACGAAACTCTAAAAACACTCATTGGTGAACTCTATCCATAACTCACCAAAACAAAACCAAAAAACCTCTACAACATACTCATCAATGAATGCCACAACTCACAAAAAAACTAAACATTCTGACCAGGTGTTGATTTAACTCCATCCATAACTCACCCAACATGACTTTAACAACATAACTCATCAATAACTCCATTTCAACCTCACGAAACACAATACTCTATTAACTCATAATGGGCTCCATTTATAAACTCACAAAAATATATCAAAAAACTCTAACCTAACTCATCGATGAACTCCATAACTCACCTAACACAATAACTCCATTCCTAACCTCCCAAAATAACTCTACGAACATAACTCATCACTGAACTCCATTCAACCTTCACTAACAAATAATCTTAAAACTCATGACAGGCTCTCATTTATAACTTCACCAAACATCAAAAAACTCTAAACATAACCATCAATGAACTCCATAACTCACCAAAAATAACTCTAAAACTCTGACCATAACTCTTGATTAACTCCATTCCTACCTCACAAATAACTCTGAAGACACAGAACATCATCAATGAACCAATCCATAGCTGACCAAACCAGAAAAACCCCTAAACACAACTCATCAAAGAAGCTCATAACTTTTTGGGGGGAAATTGCATAATGCCCCTTTAATTTCATTTGAAGGTTTTTTTTTAATTGAAATTTCCTAAATTCAGGAAATTCCATAAAAAATCAAACAATTTTTTCAAAAATATTACATCACAACCACATAACTCTAAAAAAACTGCCCCCAAAATTTTTGGGATGAACTTCATCCATATTTCACCCACATACAAAAACACCTACAACAAACTCATCTAACTCCATTAATTAACCTCCATATTGCCCCTTATTTTTAATCTTAACCTTGAGGGGGCTCTTCGGGCTCAGATGATGCGAAAATCCATTCATGTTAAAATCATTTATTTTTTCAGAAAAGTATTTGGAATCACAATGCTTTGACATATGGGGCTGAGGGTATTTTGGATGAGTTCTTGAATACCTTTAATGCCCTTTTAATTAAATTTTCTAACCTTAACCTTGAGGGTGCCCTTCCTTAAATGATGGGAAAAATACATCACAGTACAACACCGCTGCACACACACACATTACACATATGTAATACCTTCCCTTAATGCAAGGGGGGTGCGTGGGGGAGGGGGGTGCTGTCGCACCCCCCAATTCCACCAGAGGGAAAAGGTCCACGATTTTGCCTATGTTTTTGATAAAGGTCAAAAATTAAGAAAATATGATGAAAACAGACCCACTTTTTGTGTTATTAGTGTTAAAAACGTTCAAAAATGGCCGATTTTTAGGTGGGGGTTGGTCCATTTTTCCAAACAAGGTCACTTTTTCGAGACCCTCCCCCCCGTAAAAATCCTGCGTACGGCCCTGGTACATCCAATTGGTTTTCCTTGATCTTGCTTTGAGCAATTGTTTTAATAACTGTTCATACATTGTTCATATAAATATTACATAGTTTTTGAGGTGAAATGCTTGGAAATATTCCAAAGGTCACTGCTTCAAAATTTGATTCAAGGAATATGAGTTTTGGACAATTTCTTGGCAAATAATAATATTTAATTATTAATAATTTGTTGGACGGAATCAAACACAAGCGCGCGTACACACACACTGCATGCACGCACATGCAGCCACACACACACACGCACGCACGCACACCACACACATAACACACACAGGAAAGGTTAGGTGGATCAGGAAATTCCCAGACCAGTTCATTTTAAATTTAGAAAGAAAATGAATTTTTACTGGGGTAGCGGATTTATACGATCTGACTGACCAGAAATAATTAATTAATTGATCAGTCAATTTCCAGAAGTTGATTGGGTGCATGCACTGGGCTTATCTGAAAAAAACACACATTTACATTATGAGGAAATATAAACCATTTTCAAATTACTCATGTTCAGAAACTTGTACTATCATATTATTATCGGACCAGAAAGGGGTTGAGCCAAGGAAATGTCAACAGACATGGAATGTGTCCTTGCAGTAAGTTACCCTAAGTATGTAAACAACACAAGTGCACACACTGATTACCAACTAAGGTATATGCAAATGCATCAATGCTACAAAGTAGCAGCTACATGGAGGACACGTGATCAGGCAAGGTTGCAGAGGCTTACTTTATTGATTTTGCTATTCCACAGCTTTCCCATGGCCATTTACAATGCACACCTCCAAAAGGAGCGTATACACATCACGAACCAAATTCACCAATTTGTTTGTTTTTAGCCCTAAACTTGGCCTTTCCCAACATTATTAATCGGCAAACGAAACGCTCAATATTTTCCCTACGCACCAACACACTGCAAAATTTCAAGACAATACGATATAAGATAAACACGCAGTTAACAAAATCCATTGGCTTCAACCCCCCTACTTGGCCACCACGTAACTAAGAGTCTTGGGTCCAAAAAGTTGGATGTACCCTCAAGTTTAGCAGCCTAACTCAGGTTTTGATGCAAAAGATAGGGGAAAGTGTGAGCAATTATATGGTACTGTTATGACGTAATTTGGTGATTCGAATATTGCATTTGGGTCGAGCTTTAAAGGGGCATTTCGTATTTGTGATCCAACAACCTCGTCCCCCGTTTGAGGTTGTGGGAGTTCAAAAATTAATAGTGGTCAACCAAACTGCTGCACATTTTGCGATGTTACTCATAACAATCCAAGCAAAACTTTAGCCCTACATGTAAGATTTAATCGGGTAAATATTAAAATTCACTTTTGAAAATTATTACAATAACAAAAATTGTACACAAGGAACGAGGAATCACAAGCAATAAGTCTGTTATCCCTTGGTATCAAAAGTTAGAATAGAATTCACTGTATTTTTTTATTCGCTAACACATCCCGAAGGGACTAAATCCTGGATAAGAATTTTTTTTTATTATTTTTTATTTTATTTTTTGATGGGAACCCACACCGACAATACCATTATCAGCATCATCATATATAAGTTTACTTTTGCTTAATTTCGCAAATCTGTATTCTTATACTCTTTTAAAAACCCAATAAGCACACACAGACATCTCTTTGTACATTTAGTCCTGAAAAGGACGGTTTATTAATTATTTAAGTTCTGCCTCAATCAAGAGATATTTGATTTAGCAGGCCGGTTTCAGAATGTTAGCCGCACGAATGGCTCATCTGGTTCCTACTGCAAAAAAAAACACATTGCAGCGTTGAGCTGTTACGGTACCGGCTTTTGGGTGTCAGGAGCCGTCCTACATTCTAAATATATAAAACAACATGCGTTTGCGTCCAAATTTACAACCATTTTTGTGCATTTTCGTTTCAGGACTCCCATTTCTTCTAAAGAGAGAGTAGGAATGTGTCATAAAAAAGCAAGAGTCACTTTCCCCAGTCCCCTCCCCCCATGAAAGAAAAGGTAAGAGTACAAGTCAATTTGTTTCAAACCCCAAAAAAGAAAGAAACTTTTCTTCTCTTCTATGGTCTTCTATTTCACTTTTCCTGTGTTCGTGTGGTTGTCTTTTAGGTTACTTATAACATACATACATATAAGATATGGATAGGCTATTTTGACATTTGCAAAATTAAATATGTAAGCTACCATTTTTTTTAAAATTATGAATAAAAAAAAAAAAAACTAAAAAAACCTCAACCATCAGTTTTTTTATTAAGAGTTCAGTTTCTATTTAGTAATTCATTGAGCTTCTAGTAACATATATTAAAATGATTGTACATTTCAATCGCAAATGAATAATTAAGTGCCCAAAAAATTAGAACCACCCTACAAATCGATTAAGAAGATCAGTCTTTTATTAATAGGTTCAGGTTTCTATGGAATCGTTAACATCCGATTTGAAAAAAAAAAGGAAAACAATGAAAGAAATTCTATAAAAAGGAAGTTGGTGCACGTGAGTTCCCATTACTATACTCTTCAAGTACAGAGAAAAAAGAAGTGGATGATTGATGTGAAACTGTAAAAAAATTTGCTCTTTTGAAGTTCAAAAATTAACAGGCAGGGTGATTGCTTAGTAATAATATTAAGAGAAAAAACAAAAACATGTCACTAAAGACTAGGATTCGTAGCAAACTTAAACCCGAGCACATGAGACAGTAGTATAATAAGCCATTCAAAGACAACAACATCCTTAAATTACCTGTATAATATTTACAATAGAAAATGGCCCATGAATACAATTTGGTTATGAATTTTAAAGCCAGGTTTGGCGTCTAAAGTATATACCAGAGTAACGGAGTTCAAATCTGAGATAAACACACAAACAGGGTGTTTAATGTATGATGAATACAAATGAACCTTTTAAATCATTGCAATATTTTAAATGGTTAATATTGTCATACTTAATTAACTAATAAAGATATGTGAACCCCACGAAATATGCCCAAACTAATTGAGCTTTAATTTCTTTTTTTTTAAATTATTTCACTTGATATGGACTCTAAGTGATGTAGGTTCAATAGCCAATCAGGAGTAGGCCCTATGTAAACTATGACTTAACCATGTATTTTTAGCTTACAAAACCAACACTTCAAAACTGCTATTTTTTTTAAAAAAAAAAAAAAAGCCTGGCCATGCCAAGGACACACATTCTATGCATTAAAAGTTGCCCTGGTTGTAAGCAAAATATTTAGTTCAATATACTTTGGTAAATGTGAGAAGTAAGATGAAGTGCAGTGGGGAACATCATTCTTTTGATTATGGAATTTGAAAAAAGAACTTTCCCATATATAAAAAAAACGGAAAGAGTACCATATGTACCCCCTTAAAATTGTACAGGAAACAAGTATTTTTATTCGGGGCCTTAAAAATTAACAAAGACCCTAACCCTCAAGGCCAAAAATTTAAAAAAAAATTGTTGCACGTAGAAATTTGAAAGAGGGGGGTACCATGGAACTCTTGCCAAAAAAAACAACACAAATGAAACTGGCTAATAAGATAAAAACCTGATAATGGAATATCACGTAGGCCTAATTACAATGTATATATAAGGGAAAAAATGAAATTAAAAATAACATCTTTAAGAAAAACTTTTAAAACTTTGTTTAACTTTTTGAACAGGTTCTTCACAATAAAAAACAAAAACTTCAATTTTATAAAGTTAGTTCTTGTGTGTGAGTAGGAGGTCGACATATCTACATTTTGACTTGTTAAAAACAGCTTTTTCATGTAAGTAGCTTTTGAGGTAGGCATTAGCCGTTACAATATGCCTACGTGATTTTCAAACAATGGATGCTACAGAACGGGAAAAAAATAATAAATTGCACCATACTTGATCATGTTAATACCAGCTCTCAAATAGAAAAGTTTCTTCTAAAAATGTGATTGATTCCATTAAGTAATAGATGCTGATTTACTATAATTTAATCTTTGGTTTAATTCTGTTCACAATCTGTTAATTGTATCTTTTATTCTGTTAAACTTCAAAGGTAACATGTCAGGACAAGTTGGGTTTTTAACCCAACTAAAAACATTCACACAATTGCAATACAACTTTTCCAAGATCAGTGTTAAAATGAAATAGGTAATAGAAATTAGTTTTTATTTGATGACAATAAACTATAGTGTGAAGACAAATTACTACTATTACTATTTAGTCATTGTCTTTTGCCACATATGACATTTGCCACATTTAAATAGAAAATAATTAAAAGGGCTAAGGGCCTGATCATGTTTTTGTGACAAATATATACAAAGTATCATAATTTGTTATATAAGGTTTCAACAACAATATCTTTTGTGATGTTTGTGAGAAAAGGATTCGGACAAAAGTATGTTCAGCTAATATCTCCACAAGCGTCCATTAAAATGAAAATGAATTGGAAACATGGAACCACGCTAGTTGAAAGCATAATAGTTGAAATGAAACCAAGCATGGTCAAGTTGCGACCAAAATTGAGTATTACTTCTAGAGACAGCTAGCCATGATGTCCAAGGACAACCCCTACTGTGAATTGGAGAGTCCTAATTGAAGTGTACTCATCTAGCAAGTAAAACTTTAAAGTCTGACTCAGAGATTCGAAATATTATTTTTTTGTGTAATAAGAAAAATAGTCATATAGAACTAAAGTAGGAACCTAAAATGCACCATTCCGAATTTAAGGTGAATCGGATTTTTTCGTTTGATGCAGTAACATTTGTGGTAGATAAGTCCCCATAGGATACTGGTATAACAAAAATTCCGGATCCGGAATTTTATAAAAAAGTTGTGATTTTCGATATGAAGGAATTTGCTTGAAGACGTAGCAATTGCATAGTGATAAGTATATGGACAAGAATTATGTACATGCACAAAAACACCCGATTATATGCGAAATTGAGGGGTGCCCTCCTCAGGAAAATCTCTTGTAGGCCTTTAAATTTACTGCCAAGTGGTTATCAGACTAGTCTGCAAATGCAATGCCTCTCGGGCCAGCAGTGAGAACTGCATGGCTTCAGCTTTCAACAGCAGGCATCTACAGTATGGACAAAAGCACATTCAGCATAATCTTTGATGCCCAACACAATCATGCCAAAAACACAAAAGGCGAAAAAAATGCCCCAAAACGCAACATCCTGCTCGAATTTCCCAAACCCACAACATAACTTTCAAAGAAATGGTATTACTTGCATAACTGCAAGTTTAAAAGCATTGGGACCAAGAAATTTGAAGAGATAGTTTAGGAGAGAATATTGGTTTTCCTACCTTAATGGCTACGTGGAGACAATAGGCCTATATATTATAGGCTAAAAAAGAGTTTGTCCCTATCTGTGCCTTTTGGTCTCCATCAAGAATGACCGGGCCCGACGTTGCTTAATTAAGGTATTATGACAATGATCTGGCAGTGCACGCATGAGGGAAATGCTTTTTGTGTTTTAAAACTAATAATTGAACCTTGTACTGAGATGTGTGTTTAAAAAAAAAAAACGAAATACAAACGAATAGTAATATTCATTAAAGAAAATCTCATACAAGTATATATATTTCACTAACACAAACTTTAAAACAGGGCTGCTGGAATTTTTCTTTAAAAAAGCTGCCAGAGTGCAGACATAAACCATAGCGGGAGTTTTTTTAGTGTGTTGCAAAAGTTTGATGGCAAAGAAACACTGTTATCGAGTGTCCAGCATTACGTAAACATACCAGCATGAAAAAAGCACTTTGGCGACGATTTCAACTGGGGCCCTCGCTTATAAAATGATCCTTACACATCCAAGAACATCGTCAGGTATGTGTTTTGTTCAGAAAGTTTACCGTTGCTAAGATAAAATAGAATAGAATAATTTTCCAATATGACGGGTATGAAATGCTACGACGCGTGTGATATTTTCATCCGGGGCTTTAATCGCAGTAATATTGCACAGTTCTAATATTTTTTCTTACTACCCCGGGTATTAATTAGGAACTTTGACCTTGGTAGGTCCGAAACAGCGTCCACCAACTCGCTAGTTTTTTTGTATTGGTAATCAGCGAAAATAAGCGTGTTCGTGCCGATTGGAAATAAATCACCGGGACAGCTGTAAACTGAGCATCAATGGGTACATCATTTTAATGTTACCGTAACGAACGGACGAACACACTAACTAACAGAGTTTCTGGGCGATTTGTAGGAGCTTGCTTCGCAGCTCAAAAAGTTGAGATTTTTATATCATCTGAACCGTTAGCCTAAGAAATCCACATGTACCTAATCTTACGTGCAAATTCAGTCATATCTGTAAGAAATTCACCATTTTGTATTTTGGCCTATGGGACCGTGGGAAATAAGCAATCGCTCATAACAGAAAACCGCAAGATCGGGATCAACTCAAATTTTGTGCATAAGCTTTTCTCAAGGATATCTAGTGAACAATGAATAAAACAGAAGGTGCTGAAATCATGAAATTTATTTATTTATAACATTCGGCATTCGCCAGGCAGAACCCAATATTGCTATATGCATTAAATTCAAGGGACGCCTCCAGAACAGCCGGGAAAGATTTATGGGAAGAAGTCCGATTTTAGATGCAGGAGGAAACCGAAGTGCTCGGAGAAAACCTGCGAGGACGAGTATGGATCGGCAACCAAATTCACATACGACACTGGCTCGACCGGGAATCGAACCCGAGCCGCATTGGTGAAAGGTGAGCGACTCGACCGCTACACCAACTCGCCCTCCCTAAGGTGCATAAAGGTGAAATGTACCTTTAAATTATCCTCTGGACTCTACCCATTCTGGATTTGCTAAATTTCTACAATGCACGTACATTGCCATTAGTCCTATTGACCTAGAATTAGCATGTGAATAACGTGTGACTGCTTTGTTAAATTTGAAAAGATCCGAAACAGAAATAGATGTGACTGTCGGCATTTCAATTTGAACATCGCTCACAGAGGTTGCGCAATCGCTAGACCCGGTTTTTTCTATTATTTTTGTGCCAAGGGCGGCGCAAGTGTAAAATCATAGGAAGGGCGAAACATTATGATTGTAAACCTCATAAGTAAAAACCCTACTTTTTACACAATTTATTGCTTAAACCCCTGGCGCCGCCCCCGTTTCGTGCTGAAATTATATGAAAAAAATAACCCAGGAGAGACTCAATAAATGCCCAAACAAATAAGAGATTATCAGTTGTGGAATGAGCCTAACTGAATTTTAAAGTGTTTAAAAAAATGCTTCATATGAGTAAGCTATTATTGACAAAAATTCACTTTTAAAACTATAGTAGCAGGAAGCTCAATATATTCTGATATCAAACCTTCACATAATAATTTATCAGGAAAACAACTCTGATTGTACAGTGATTGTATCGAAATGTAACACACATACGTGACAGACGTGTATGGCAAAAGCGTATGGTTATTCTAATGTTTTTTTAAAAATATAGGGTAGTACCTAGGATGGTTTAGTCATCAAACCTGCAGAGAAAAATAAAGTACTTTCACTTTCACTCAGCTGAGACTTGAGGCATTTGAAGGTGGGGAAAGTGTGAAAACCATGGTGCCTCGATGGAAAAATCACATCAAAGGGCCGAAAAATGTAAAAAAACCAAATTGATGTTCTGCCCATCTCCTTTTGTTCATCAGCTGGTGTTATTACACTGGTAAATGAAAAGGGTCTGAATTTGGCAAAAAGGTCTGGATTTGAAAACTGGTTATAGGGGTGTGGCCATTGGACCCGCACTTTTTTTACACACACGACTGAGAATGTCTACGGAATAAAGTGCACTAGCCCAATTTATTCCGTAAGTATTGATTTTAATTCATCAGGGTCATGTAGTCAGTGGGTCACAAAATGGCCACCCAAATGGGCATTGAACTAAAAATTTCACACCCAAATTCATACTTTGCCCACCCATGATTAAGGTGATTTACACACAGAACAAAAACCAATAAATTACAAAGAGCCAATGATAAACCTACATGTAGTTTGCAGCTATTGATATTAGACACAAAGCCGTCAAAATAAGCCAGCGGCAACCAGGAGCAATTTTTGTTTAAAAGTTGCTCCTGGTTCCCTGGGAATAGGCATGAACCAGGGGCAATTTTATGAGACACAGGGGCAATTTCAAAAAATCAAATTACACTAGTCTACGATACTTGATTTTATACCTGCCGTCATGATTTATTCCTTAACCTGACCTAATACAGTAACAATTAACACTAAACATTTGGATACACATTTTACTTACGTAAGTTACTAACCTTTATCAATCTTCGGCTTTGGTGGACCGTCCAGGGGGCAGCCCGCTTACGTAGGGGCTCGTCTGTGAAGCAGGAACTAGTCAAATTTCAAAGGACAGTTGTTTTAGTGTTTTTTTATTTAACGGCTATAACATGTTGTCTTTCCATATATTTTAACCAGAATCTATATATACTTTATTTTTTCCTCATATTTTGTTATTTTACTTTACTATGTTAACAGGATCTTATTGACCAAGAAAATCACATGGGATGAACTGCAAAAGGGCGGTAATTTCGCGTATTACGCAATACGCATCTGTGCTATTCGGCGCGCGAGATTTAATGAGCGCATCAGAAACTCCTTGATGCATCGATTCGCTATGACGCACAAACCATGTTAACTTGTATTGCCATTTGTTAAAATGGTGCCCACGTGAGTGCTTTTGCAAAACAGAATGGATTTAAAAATTTCACGATTGAGCCCTCATTAAATGTTGGAATTTTTTATTCATAAGTATACATGATGAAGCCCATTTTGACATGGTGCAGAAAGCAGTGTGGAAGAATAAGAGATGAATTGATAACGGCTTGTGGTTTGGACTAAGGCTAAGTTTTGTAGCGAATGGGGACAAATGTGGCAATGGCGATTTTCTCTGTGTTCACTTAGGCGATAATTTGTGATTTTGGTTCCAGTTTTCGAAAATCCATCATCAGCAACAGGTAAGAAATGAACGCTCAAACGCATCGTATAGAGCATTATCAAATCTAGTGTCGTATTTTTTAGTTTTTCATTTTTTGGTTTAACATCGTGATTTATGTCAACCTTGAACAATCCCTTGGCGTGTTCCAATGAAAACGCGGTTTTTGGATTTTTGGCAAAATATTTGATAAATCGTGCAAGAATTTGAAAAAAAGGGAAATAACGACCCTAGAACTATGACTCTGGAATACAAAAACGAACAGGCACATTTATAACATTTCTAATATTTTTTATCGGGAACACAACATATAAAAATGAGTGGAAAATTCTCCATTTTTATGATAAGTCTCAAAAAAAATACGTATTTTGGGGAAAAATATTGTCATATTTGGATTCATTGAGTCAGTCCTTCTCGAAATATGTACACTTTATATATGTTGGAACACCAATTAAGAAGATTACGGCCAAAAAAAGTTCCTTTGAATTCCTGAGCTTCAAGCACCTTAAGATTTGTCGGGTCGCCTTAGCGACACGGCTATAGCAACCACTATCTCCATAATTGCGAAGAGGTCTCTTTCTATGCTGAAGGTCTTTCATAAATGTTTCTTTTATGAAAATGATCTGCGTACTACTATTAATTTTGGAGTTTTTAGTGTTTGGGTGTTGTAATTGCGATGGCATTGCAGACAAATGAATAAACTCATTGCCATGTTTGAAAATGGCCTTAAAAAGCATTTCTTTGATTTTAGTCTTGTGAACAGACCTTTCTTTGATGGGAGTTTGGTTTTTAAAAAACGTTTTGCAGTGGATAGATTAAAGGGTGTGGTAAACAAATAGGAGAGTTATTAAGTAAGAAAATGATTCAGGACCACGTAGAGTATACACGTAATGATTGAAGCGTTTTACCATTGTTTGTGTTGATATTAGTTAAGACAAGTTTTAGGTAACATTCTTTATTTGAAAGGACAGGAGGTGTTAACCGATGTTAAATTGTAAAGCTTATAAACTTGGGGGGATTCAGTTTTAACACGCATTTTGGCCAATTGGGCGTTTTTTCTATTTTCTTTATTTGAAAATGACAGGAAGTGTAAAACTATGTTAAATTACAAGACTATACTTGGGGAGGATTCAGTTTTAAACATTTTGCCCAATGGGCGTTTTTTCTATTTCACTTTATTTGAAATGATAGGAAGGTGTAACCTATGTAAATTAAAGCTAGATAACTTGGGGATCATTTTTAACCACATTGCGCCCATTGGGAGTTTTTTCTATTTTTTTATTGAAATGAAGGAAGGTGTAACCTATGTTAAATTAAAGTTTATAACTTGGGGATGGGGGGATCAGTTTTAACACATTTTGCGCCCCAATTGGGAGTTTTTCTATTTTCTATGTGAAATGACAGGAAAAGGGTAACTTGTTAAATTAAAGCTTATAACTTGGGGATTCAGTTTTAACACATTTGCGCAAATTGTGGGCGTTTTTTCTATTGTCTTTATTGAAATGATAGGAAGGTGAATCCACTATTTGTTAAATTAAAGCTTATAACTTGGGGATTCAGTTTAACACATTTTGCGACCACCAATTGGCGTTTTTTTCTATTTTCTTTATTTTGAAAATTGATAGGAAGGTGTAACCTATGTTAAATTAAAGGCTTATAACTTGAGGATAAGGTTTAACACATTGCGCCCAATGGGCGTTTTTTTTCTATTTTCTTTATTTGAACTGACAGGAAGGTGTAACCTTGTTAAATTAAAGCTTAAAATTGGGGATTTATTTTTACCAAATTTTTTTATTTTTTTTCTTTTTTCTATTTTCTTTATTTGAAAATGATAGGAAGGTGTAACATGTTAAAATTAAAGCTTCTAACTTGGGGGATCTGTTTTAACATGTTTTTGCGCCCAATGGCGTTTTTCTATTTTCTGTAATTTTGAATGACAGGAAGGTGTGGTAAACTATGTTAAATTAAAGCTCTATAACTTGGGGATTCATTTTTTAACACATTTTGCCACCCAATTGGGCGTTTTTTCTATTTTCTTTATTTGACTGAGGAAAGGTGTAACCTAGGTTAAATTAACGCTTATAACTGTTGGGGGGGATTCAGTTTTAACACATGGGCCCAATTGGGCGGTTTTCTATTTTCTTTATTTGGAAAATGATAGGTAAGGTGTAATCTATGTTAATTAAAGCTTATAACTTGGGATTCAGTGTTAAAACCACATTTGCGCCAAATTGGCGTTTTTTCATTTCAGGTATTTGAAATTGAAGGAAGGTGTAACCTTGTTAAATTACAGATTTATAACTTGGGGAATTCAGTTTTAACCAATTTCGCCCATTGGGCGTTTTTCTATTTTCTTTATGAAATGATAGGAATGTGTAACCTAGGTTAAATTAAAGCTTATAACTTGTGGGATTCAGTTTTAAACAATTTTGTGCACACTTGGGCGTTTTTTTTTTTTTTTGTTTTTTTTGGCGGCGGGGGGAAGCGGGGGCGGGGTTGGGGGATGGGGGGTCGGGGGACGGGGCGGGGATGGGGGGCGGGCGGGGGCGGGGGGCGGCGGGGTGGGGGGGGGGGGGGGGGGGGGGGGGGAGTTGCAATACCGGGGGGTCCTACGAGGGTGTGGCATGACTTGACAGCGGGGGGGGGGGGTGGGAGAGAGGGGTGCGCGGGCGCGGGGCGTCGGGGTGGGGTGCCGGGGGTGGGGATGGCGGGGGGGTAGGGAGGTTTGGGGGGGGGGGGAGGAGAGGGAGATGGGGGGAGAGCCGAGGAAAGAGGCCGAGGAGCCGGCCGGGGGCGCACGGGGGCACCCGGGTGGCGCCTGGCAGTTGGTCAGCGGCATCGTACTATCTCAGCCCGGGTCCGGGAGCGGGCGGGGCAGCCTGGGACGGGGGCTGGGGGGGGGGCGGGCGGGGGGGGGTGGCGGGCGGGGAGACGTGGTGGGGGGGGAGAGACGGGGGGGCGGCGACAGGCCCAGCCGGCGGGGGGCAGGCGCGGGCGGGGCGGGCGGTGGGGGGGCCGGGCGGGGGGGGAGTAGGGTGGCCGGGCGGGGGGTGGGAGTGGAGGGGGCCGGGGGGGGGGCTGGGGGGGAGGGGGGGGGTGGGGGGGGGTGGCGGGGGGGGGGGGGGGGGGGGGGTTGGGGGGTGGGGGGCCTGAGCGGGGGGGGGGGGGGGTGGGGGGGTGGGGGGCGGGAGGGGGGGGGGGGTGGGCGGGGGGGTGGGGGGGGGGGGGGGGGGGGGGCGGGGAGTACGGGGTGGGGGGCGGAGGGGGGGGGGGGGGGGGGGGGGGGCGGGTGGGGTGGGGGGGGGGGGGGGATTGGGGGGGGCGGGGGGGGGGGGGGGTTGGTGGGGGGGGGGGTGGGGGGGGGGGAGGGGGGTGGGGAGGGGGGGGGGGGTGAAAAAAAATAAGGGGGGGGAAGGGGGGGGGGGGGGTGGGGGGGCGGGGGGGGGGGGGGGGGGGCGGGGGGGGGGGGGGGCGGGAGAGAGCAGGGATAGCAAGAAGCGAAGGGGGGCGGGCGGGGCGCGGGGGGGGGGCGGGGGTGCGGGGGGGGGGTCGGAGCGGGGGGGGTGGGAGGGGAATGGAGGGGGGGGGCGGGGGGGCGGGGGGGGGGTATGGGGGGGCGGGGGGGGGCTGGGGGGGGGGGGGGGGGGGGGGGGGGGGGCGGCGGGGGAGCTGGGCGGGGGGGGGGGGGGGGGGGGGGGGGGGGGGGGGGGGGGGGGGGGGTGGGGGGAGGCGGGGGGAGGCGGGGGGGGGGGGGGGGGGGGCGGGGAGGAGGAGGGGGTGAGGGAGGGGGGGGGGGGGGGGGGGGGGGGGAGGGGGGGGGGTGGGGGAGGGGGGGGGGGGGGTGGGGGGGGGGGAGGGGGGGAGGGGGGGGGGGGGGGGGGGGCGTTTTTTTTTATTTTTTTTTTTTTTTTTTTTTCTATTTTCGGTATTTGAAATGATAGGAAGGTGTAACCTATGTTAATTAAATCTTTCACTTGGGGAATTCAAGTTTTAACACATTTGCGCCCAATTGAGCGCGTTTTGTTCTATATTTCTCTATTTGAAATGACAGTAAGGACGGACAAAGATAAACCATATGTAAAATATTTAAGATTATAACTTTTGAGGGAAGAGATTCAGTTAAAACAACAATTTTGCGCCCAATTGGAACGGTTGTTGGTAATTTTCTTCTAATAATCTTTATGACGAATGAACAGGGAAGGTGTAACTATGTGTAAATGAAAGCTTATAACTTGGGGAGGATTCAGTTTTACACATTGTGCGCCAATTGGGCGTTTTATCTATTTCTTTATTGAAATTGACGGAAGGTGGGACCTACTGTTCAATTAAAGCTTAGAACTGTGTGCGGTCAAATGTCACACACCAAGGTCAAACGGTCAAAGGGAGATAAAGTGTTAAAAACACGGTGATTGGTTCAATGGAAAATCTTTGCTCATGTATCAAACATCTACGTTAATTCAGTATATGAGATTTTTTTATATATGTTTCTGTAAATTAAAAGTGGCACTTAAATAGAAAACCATTAATTCCTTTAAATGCTTTTTACTGTTGTTCTATTTATTGTTAAAAATTATGCTGCGACCAGACACAGTTTTTTTTAAAATAATGTTTGAACGGGTGCAGTTCCTCTAAGGGTTGAAAATCAGTAATTGCTTGGTGCTTACAGGCTCCTATCAATACATCTCGGACCTATAGTGGTTCACTGCAAGGCACCAAAGCACCACCTGAGCGGAGGCTTGAATGTGTCTATGAACCAGAACCCCTAACTAACTCGCTCAGGTGTAGGTGCAGTAGTACTTTAAAGGCAAGTGAGGGGGTACAGTGTACAGGCATGGTCGCACCATTGGTCAGTGGACATTGGTCGACTGAATCTGGATGTTTAAGACAGATTATATTGTATTGTAACGACAAGGGCAATAAGATTGTCATGACAATGAATGAACACTTTGTAAAATGTCCAAAATCATTAATGGTGGTTTGTTTTAGGCGTTTTCAAAGTGCTTCAATTTTAGAAGTTATATAAGCGTTGGCAAATGTCAAGAGTCCCATTCTTTTTTACATAATGGAACGTTTAAAAAAACTTATCCCTTGCCGTATTACATGTTCTACATGTTCAATTTCCCTTATATGTTGCAAAAATATAGCACTGATTATTACGAAATTGACATATTTCAAAGATTTTAAATACACTAGTTTATGACATAAATACAAAAAAAAGTTTTAAACTAAGTTGTTAATACTATTTGACGCCAGAAACTTTATGTTAACACAGGCCGCAAATCTGCAACTGTGTGGAGTGGGGTCCAAACCCCACCCTTGCCCACCTTTTTACCAAAGCACCCTTTTTACAAGCTAGCTCTGGGTTCCCACCTTTTCCCAAACGGCACCCTTTTTACCAGCCCGCCTTATCTGGTACCCCACCCTTTTTTAAAAACTAAGCACCCTTTTTTTATTACCACCGACTCCTGGTTACCCTACCATAATTACCTAACATTTCCAAGCTTCTCCCATTTGTCGTCTACATAATACAATCAGATGATATTCTTTGAAAGAATTTGTGTAATTGTGATGATGCAAATGGGGGCAAATCAAACTCCAAATAAACAAGGTCAGTGGGCCGCGTTCCATGAATGAAATAAGCAAGTGAATAATTTAAAATACATTCCTAGTTCACACTTTCACGGAGTTCATCATTAACACTGTGGACTTTATTTTTAAACCCCCCTTTTATGAAAACACCAAGTGCAAACCCCAACCATTTTGTCGGTCGGCATGCCATGTACACCAAGTAACCAAACACACAAACCGATGGTGGTCGAATTCGGCTACTCTACCTTTCCAGAACAGCACATTTCTAGTATCGGGACCGTGCACTACTTTAGATAAGGCTCAGACTGCATGCGTATTTGTACCGAAATCAGAATATATGGAATAAAATGCTTGAAATGTGCACAGAAAAATATCTGTGCAATGATTCTGAACTGAACCGTTTACTGTTTAAAAATGTTCTAAAGTAGCGTGTTCCATTCAAAATTTACCGCCCGCGTCGAGCGCCCGGTTGCACATTTGACACCATTTTTGTTCATTTTGTCTTGCCGGAAAGCCGGTGTCTACAAAATAGGCGGGGATAAGGTCAATAATGTTGTCAATATGCTAATAGGGCCCCTGATTGGTTAATTATATATATATTAATTTATGTCAGTTGATGTGTCCGATAACATTTGTTCAATTTTATCTAACAATTGTAGGGTACAGTATTTTAAGTTTGTATCATTGAAAGAGACACGTTTTTTTACCAAAATTTACTCCTTCTAGCCGACTGCTAGCAAGCGTGTCATCGGCAAGTGTAATCGGCAATTCAGTTCTTTTCCCGACAACCGATTCAGAACCGATTACTAAATTATATGGTCAGATTTATAGATACCCCGATCGAATACCAGTCACATGGATGACCGTCATAATCAATTCAGTATTCTCAGTAAAAGGGTAATGAAAAATATTACACTTAGACTGCGAAGGGGCTCGCGGTCCGAACGCAGAAAGAAGAAAGAAGCCAAAAAATACACCACTGAATACTCAAAGACAAGGTTGATACCATAATCAATCGCAACTAATAATATCACGGACAATTTTATAAGTTTTCCTGTGAATTATTCAGCTCACGGGCGCATTTTTTACAATGTACATTTGCGCCTGGGTACTATGTTTTTTTCGCCGTCCCATGCGATGATGTGTAGGCTTTACTGGGCGCAAAATTGGCGCCCTTGCGCCAGTTATTTTGAGGCTTGATTAGACAACCTAAGTTGTTGTGATCTGATTGTCATATTATTGCCAACGTACCATGGTCTGATAATCCGTTGAGTTCAAGGTGGATTGCTTTCCATGCAATGAATGTTATTGGCAAAGAGTGTCTAACCTGGTCTCAGGTCTAACTTTGTTCAGAATGTTGGTCTGAATTTGGTGTCACACGAATCCGACGGGGGAAGCCCGAGAAGGCACGCCTCTACGTCGCCGCCATTACGGGGGGGCATTCCGGCCACCAAAAACACACATGACACAGTACCACACACCCGCATATGCTTAACGAAACGAAAATAATAAGCCCATAATCATGATAATTAAGAATTCACAACCACCTTTTTTGCAATCGTTAACAAATTTCACCGTTTATCCAGGATTTATGGAAGGATGATGTCAGGGGACTGCCTAAACTGAATTCCAGGGGCAAGGTTCTTACGTTTGTTGTAAAAAATTGAAGGTAATATCTCGCCCACTTGGGGACTGAGAAATGAACGCTTATGGTAGAATAAGTGTAAAAATTTGTAATAACAGCCGCGTGAGAAAAATAATTTTTCGTAAAATCCAAAACATCCAGGACAAAAATAAAGTAACAATAGAATGTTGAATATTGCGTGTACGTGAAAACTTGAATAGTTTCCCAAAAACCGATCGTATTTGCTGAAAAACGTGACACTTCCGATGCGGGTTGTTGGGTGTTTAGAAAGGACACTTCCATGCCCATGTGATCGATTTCGGAGTTCTATACCACAATCGTCTCGTTTGTGCATGGAATGTCCTACGCCTGGACTATCAGCACACGTGAAAAACTGGACCGCGAGTTAGTTACAATGTGGGTATAGACGAAAGGATACGATGTTGTGCATTTGTGTCATTAGCTGAGTGAATCGCACGCAGTTTCCATTTTTGTAACTTGTATTTGTGCAGCCAAGAAATTTACATTTTTTCTGAGCCGCCCATGATGATATGCAAATGAATAACAGTGACATCGTGGTGGTTTTTGCGTCAGAACTGATCAAAATTATCGCTCTTTGTGGTAAAACATCGTACACGGTAAACCTGGGGTATAACGAGAAATGCAAAAAGATGCCCCAGTCATGGCGGATGGTTGAGTGCGCCGCCCACGGAGTAGGGGCGATAATAGCGCCGTCGGATGCGTGTATAGATGTCAATTCTCATTGTTGGGGAGTTGATGAAAAATTGAGAGGTTTTGAGTGCCCCGACAAATTTGGTCAAGCTTTTATTTCTGTTTTAGAGTAGGCAGTTCAGTCCCCGCGTTACGTAATCGGTGACCGAAATCCGCTTGAACACAACTTGTGCTGTGGGTCTCACCACTTTGGAATATTTTGAGTTTTCCCGAAACCAAAGAAGTAGCAAAAATAAATGCTGCGACATATCAGCCATCCTTCAATATAGTATTTCTGTTGATATCTTCTATCCCATGTTCCGTAAACAGGTATAAGAGGGTATAGAGAAATATGGTCAACTTTTTCTTTAAGGCGAAATATCCATCGATGGGGATTTCAAGAAGTTGTCCTTTTGGCTGTTGCACTGTGCATGTCCATTGAAAGTACACGCTAAATTAGTCTTGGCACTCGGAACCACTGTCGGAGTTCTCCGTAAATATCCGAAATTTAGATTTATGAATGAAAAGTGGAATCCGCTCGCTGTGATTGGCGGGATCGCTTCGCCGATTGGATTTTTCGAGAAATTCAGATGACCAGCTTTTCAGCCACATTTGATATTTCCAAATTTAGCGTGTTGACCAAAAGCTATGGATTTTTAAAGTTTTTAGCAGTCTTTTTCAGTACGAAGTATATCATTTTTGCAATAATATCAAGTTATGTAGAATTCTTTACATATGAAAGAATAACATATTTTTTCCCGAAGTAATTTGGTGCAAATTCTCGCGCGGAAATAAAAAGAAATGTAAGTGCTTTACAACAGCCCTACGCCTGTGATTGACAGCTCTTGAGTTGACAATGACGCACGCTTCCGGTTTAGGTTTTCACACATTTTTTTTTCACTTTCTAGTGTGTTTGACAGAGAGAAGTAGCTTTCGAATTTCAATAAATAAAAGATACCTAATGATGTTTGATGTTTTAGCTATTGATTTAATGATTTAAAGATTTCGGTAATGTATCTAATCAGCTTGAATTGGTAATACGTCTATGTATCACATTATGTTATTAATTAGTGAACGAAGCTCTTCGTCTTGACTGTCATGTTGGTACACAATCCCCAGTTTATTCTTGTATTTTACGAATAGAGTTTCAAACCAAAGATGTTCCAGAAAGACCTCAATTTGAGTTCATTCTTCATGCACATGACTTAAAGCTTCAAAGTGGGGTGCAATAATCCATTGAATAATTTCGTAGGCATACAAGAAAAAATATTCGTTCTAGTTCATTACTAATTGTATTTTGTAGTATTAAACATAGGTAGCTGTTGCAGAAGGAGCTCCCCCCCCCCTCCACACACATACCTCAAAGTAAGAGAGTGTTCACAGTGGCATAGTCAGGATTTTGGAGACGGGGTGCATGGATTTTGTAAATGTACACACATGTGTAAGGTAGGCCTACCGACCTATTTTTTGGCGTTGCGACGGGAGGGGAGGGGGAAGGAGGGAAATAACTAATAATTCATTAGGGGTTATACACACAAACATTGAACTTGCTAAGTTTTATTGTGCATCCAATAATTTACAGTGTTATAGTGCACCATTTTTAAGAAAAATATGCACATTTTAAAGAAAAATATGCACATTTTAAAGAAAAATATGCACATTTTTAAGAAAAATATGCACATTTTTAAGAAAAATATGCACATTTTAAAGAAAAATATGCACATTTTTAAGAAAAATGCAAATCAGTCTATCAAAAGTGCTTATGATGGGGCTTATTCCTGAAAATAGTTCATTTAGGGGTTATATCGCACGTTTCAAGTTTTATTATGCATCCAATACTTTACCGTGTTATAGTACACCATTTTGGAAAATTGTATATTTTTCGCATTTTTAGGAAAAATCTGCAAATTAGTATGAAAATCCAGCAAAGGAGAGTGAGAAACTAATACCATTACATACAGTGTAGAGACATGCATCAGGGTGATTTTCTACAATTTTGAAGTATCTAGCATGTACAGAGATTGAGATATTGTTAATGTTCTACAAAAAATGCTTAAAAATCATGAAATGTACCCATTTTTTAATCATTTCCCATGCAAATTAGTTCATATTACTCAAGATGGATGTTTCTTTATATGATATGTATAAAGCCGCTTATATCAGGAAGATATGCTGAAATTTTCTAGTCTGTATCTTGTATGGTTTTTAAGATATACTTTATTATGTACATAAAGATGCTATTTTGATGGTGCCATAAGAAAATAAAGAAAATAAAAGAGTTGACCTTTGACAAATGGTCTCCCAATTGCTTCAATGTACGAGTACTAAAATTGGAATATCTCCGCAACCGTAGATCCGATTTTGAAAATTCAAAATGTTACGTGCTGCAGTTGATCCCCTCTATCAAATGGTGTGTATTTTAAACCTCTAAATACCCATATTAATTTCCACCTGAAGTGCCTATTGTTGTATATACTATCCAGGTTTACAGTGACCAGTACCAGAAGAGGACAACAGCCAGTCCCAATCAGTGTAAGTACAAATTTTATGTCATCAGAATCGTTGACTTGGACCCATATCAAAAATTGGCCATACACCCTATATGCCCTGTATCCAAGTTGAGATATGCCTAGCATAACAGCCATCATGTGGTGTTGTATTTTCCAGGTTTGCAGTGACCAGTACCAAAAGATAACAGCGGGCAGTCTCAGCCAATGTAAGTATACAAGTTTAATGTCAACATAATCAGTAACCCCATCTGTCAAAAAATTGCCATCCCTATCTATCCCCTGTATCCAAGTTTAGATATGCATGGTATAGCATCCAGCAAGTTAGCTCGACATTTGAGTAATAGGATATCACGGGGTTTTTTTCCCGACACAAAAACCTGTCGGAAAAAAGTTTTAAAATCCTTCACTTACCGACCTCCTATTGGTATATTCCGACTCCCTGGGTGTTATAGATCACAAATACATAATTGTTATGACAAAAAAGGTATTATGAAACAGTTTTGGATGTGGAATTGTAATAACAGCAAATTTTAGTATACTTTATTGCCTTCAATTTCCTTTCATTTTGCACCAGTTATTGACGCCAAACATCCTTGTTAAGTACACTGACATAAACTGCACATCCATTAGAAATAAGAAATGCCAGTTTTAAAATGTGTAATGGACCCCGTAATAGCTAGTACAGACCACGACCCAATATGGAGTGTCTAGTCAGAGCAACCTTGGACTAAAGTCAGGGACAAAATAAGGTGACCAATTGCGCGTCTGACGTAATTTGATGGTGCAGAACAAATGTCGGCCGTGAAGAATAATCTGTGAACATTTAAAGCTTATTGAAACAGAAAGTTTATTTACGTGAATTATAGTGTCCGTGCGTTGAAAACCCGACTCAAATAGGGCATGTTTTGACATTTTAAATTTTGTTCGAACATGCCCCGCCCATATTACACATTCAAACCAATCACAGTGCGATTGACAAACCTTGACATGCACGCAATTGATTGGCTTATTCTGTCCCTGACTATACCAGCAAGTACAGTAGTGTATTTTTTAGGTTTAACAGGCAGCATACATGTGGTGTTGCATTTTCCAGGTTTACATTGACCAGTGCAGTACCAGTTAGAGGACAGCAGCCAGTCACATCCAGTGTAAGTACAAGTTTAAAATCAACATAATCAGTAATTCCATCTATAGTGCATCTTCCTCGAGACAGTGACATCGGTGTGATAGTCAGTGGCCGTAGTATTAAACCACAAGTGTTGATTGAAAACATTGGCGTACACACACGCGTGTTTAAAGGCGACCAAAGTTGGACCGGCTGTGTTTCAAAATGTGTCACCAAAGTAGTGAATTTTAAAATTTCTTTGTAGAATGTGTTTAGGTCATTATTTTGAATGATTTGAATGTTGTCTGTAACAAAATAAAAGTAAAAAAACTAAAAAAAAAACTGTTGTTACACCTATTTTAATGCTTTAATTTTACAGGTACTCAAATTTCCGACCATGTCGGACGGAATTTCAACCAACAAATAATATTATCACATGAAGAACAATCAAAGATTAATTTTAATTAACATACCTTTTGATATAAAGTTGACACCACTTTACATGAATGATAATAAGCATGTTTTTATTCCAAATAGTTTTTAAATTCCCAGAGAAATAGAAAATTAAACAAAAAAAATTCCGTCCGACATGGTCAAAAATTCTTAAAAGTTTTTTCTACAAAAAACAAAATAAAATTTCAATAAAATGTTTCTGTCAGAACTGTTAAGTGCTTTTTGCTGCATCAAATGAACAAAAAGCACTTAACAGTTCTGGTATATACCATTACTAATAGCTAATATCCGGAGTTACTAGACAGTACCAAAATAAATACACAAGAGCAGAGTCGATTAAAATGTCAACATTTCCATTCCGTCCAACATGGTCGATTCAGTCCGACATGCTCCCATTTGAAGAGGGCGCTTTAAGAAGAGTGATGGTTTTAAATTAACATTTGGTACTTCTTTAAATTGGAGTCAGTGATTTGTTGTTTCATTATCCAGTGGGTAAAAGAATAATTTTCCTTTTTAATTTTGATAGAATAGCAATAAACATAACATTTCGTAGAGAACCCTATTCCTATCGATTCCGTCCGACATGAAAGGTTTTTCAGGGATAAAAGGAATCTCACAGGACTATTTTAGAATTTCATAATGATATTTTAGTAGGAGGGTACAGTATCAATATATATGAGAAATGATTGCAACTCATTTGTCCTAGGTCAAAAATACCAGCTATTTGCTCTATCAAATTCCATCCGACATGCTTACGATCATTTTTTGAACACAGCCGACCATACCATTTATTACTTATTTTCTGGAACAATAGTCAAAATTGGGAGTCAATCCATGTACGGTATAACTGAGAGAACCTCGGATGACTTTCAAATTCACCGGGCTACATGCCTAATGAAACCAAGAAGTTTGTTACTCCTGGCAACAGGGAACCTTCATATGTCAAGGTATCACTGCAAAGGTCATCTGCGGTCAATTTATAAAATAGGGTAGAAGGAAATGTGGATTGTGAAAGCAGGCGACACTACTATGGGTTTTAGCACATCTGTTTTGACCCCATGCAAATTGTCTCTTTTATTTTAGAACAATTTTTAAAGGTGCGTGTTCCGATCATCTTTGGGACCCCCCTGATTTACCCGGAAGTAGTATCGATTTTGATATCAGATGAAAGGCCGTATTTTTGTCATTGTCGTTCTGAAATTTGAGCCCTCAAATCCATTTCATTCCCAAGATATAAACAAACAAAACGCTGTTTTAGTGGTTAACCATCAATATTAGCACAGTATCGAATAGGGCTTTGCAACATGCATTATTGCGTCTACCATCAAAACCGCAAGGTTGTTTCCCATGGTACTTGATGGGGTGTATGTGCAAGTGCCAGGCTCTCATATCAAGTAGAGAACATAATATACATAAATTGGAACAAGCGCCTTTAAGCAATGGCGACACAATTTTGAAAACTGATACAAGTAGGGGCATGCAAGAGATATTATCTCTGCAAAAATCAGACAAATCCATTGCAGGAATCTTGCCATATAGGCCTACAAGGTCTTGATTTGTATATTATAGCACCCTCTATATGCCAATTCTCCATAGAAAGACGTGGAAAACTAGATTTTTAAGAAAAATCATATTTTCCTGCAATGAAATTTCATAAAATTTACACAGGATGTACTCAGTGGACTAAATAATCCAAATCAGTTGTAAAAAGTGTGTTGCCGGCAATAATTTTTGTTTCTGGTTTTGTCATAATAAATGAGACTTTCAAACAGCTGTGTGAGTATTGCCTGTTAATTACCTAAGACAAAATGATAATTTTAGAAGGTCAAATTGGCTTACACGCCTAAAATAAAGAGTAAAACACTGGCTTCCATGCAATCAGGTCACTAAAAAGAAATGCACATGCAAAATATGAACTGCAGTGACCAAAACAATTCCCAGTAATACAATACAACACCAAAACATGGAGAAAACTTAAATATTAACCTTGGAATGCTTTTTGTAGGTCATCTTGAAATGAAAACACCAAAGAAGTCTCCTGAATTAATCGGAATGTCCTTCCAAATACGAGGGAAGTCAACAAAAAGAGACTTAAAAAAGCATTGTAAGAGATGGCCATGGCTCAAAAAAGTGGAGAATTTGGGAAGAAAAAAAAAAAAAAAAAAAATCAGATATAATTTTATGTGGTCATTGAGATATTATTAATTAATTGATTGATACACTGGACATGCTGAATTTGATTTATGGCAAATAAGAGTCAATATATTGCCAATTTTGTAGATTTGAAATGTTTTGGCGGCCATTTTGGCCGCCATCTTGGATTTGAAACATGTTAACAATATTAAAATACCATTTTAATGATCTGTGTGTTGCTTTTATCTTAACATGCCATTTTATTATCCAAAACGCGTTTATTTTGTTTGTTCTAAGCGACCTTAAGAATCCTAATAGGCTGTTTAATTGATTTTTGGCGGCCACTTTGAATTTGGCGAAAATCAGGCCTTTCGACCAGGATATCAATTTTGGCACATATCACAAGTTGTTCCTTGGGTTCATATTAGTCTAAAACAGTTGAGCTATCCTCTCCTAAATTAAGTGCATACATATCTTAGCTAGCTCCTCTACTAGAAGAAAATGATCCTGGTTTACTCTAGATTGATCTAGTATTGATAAAGGAGCCATTAAGTATTGCAAAAAGGGGGAGCCATAATTTTTGCATTATATGCGATATCTTACCTTTAAAGGTGCTTGTTCTGATTTTGTGTATCGTTTTATCTAAAAAAAAAAAAAAAAAAAATGTCCTTCCAAATACGAGGGAAGTCAACAAAAAGAGACTTAAAAAAGCATTGTAAGAGATGGCCATGGCTCAAAAAAGTGGAGAATTTGGGAAGCTTCTTCCCGTGAAATGCACATGGTTTACGGGAAACCAGAGCTGATTGAACTTTTGATAATAAAACTGACTTAAACCTCTCTGACCTCCCAGGAATTTTTACAAAACTAGAATCGGCTTCCCTGGAAATAAAAGATTTTTTCAAACCGTGAAGATGGCCAATGAAGAAAATGATCCTGGTTTACTTTAGATTGATCTAGTATTGATAAAGGAGCCATTAAGTATTGCAAAAAGGGGGAGCCATAATTTTTGCATTATATGCGATATCTTACCTTTAAAGGTGCTTGTTCTGATTTTGTGTATCGTTTTATCTACTTGGTATGAGAGCCTGACACTTGCATACACAGACCACCAGGTACCGTGGGAAACAAACTTGCAGTTTTGATGCTAGATGCGATAATGCATAGTGCAATGCCCTATGCACTAATATTGATGGTTAACCATTAAAACGTCCGTTTTTTGTCATTATTTTAGAACGGAATGGATTTGAAAGCTGAAATTTCAGGAAGATAATGAGAAAAGTACGGCCTGTCACCTGATATCAAAATTGATACTACTGCCGGGTAAATTAGGGGGTCCCAAAGACGATCGGAACAAGCACCTTTAAATGAACTATTTGGGTATGAACAAGAAACCCGACTCTCACAGGCCTCGAACCAGCTAGGGTTGCTCTATTGATCTTATACCCTGTTGATGGTTCAGTGCCTCGGCCACCACAAACAAACCTACTCTATTGAAGCCTGTATAAAAGATTCTAGTCACCGACGCTAGTCACCGACGGCAATTCGCGCATGTGTAGTACATTCCTATATATACAAGTAACCATAAGACTCTATCTATAGATGAGGTGACATGTGACGTCAACGCTGGGCAACGAACAAAGCACTGTCCGGCAGTATGCTTGAGCATCTGCAGGGCTTGTGCTTTTAAAATTCGCGCTCAATCAGGCGTGATAAGGCTATTGAATGCTGTAACTGTATGGGCATATTCTTCGCACCTCTAACATATCAGTAGACCAGGTGCTAACTGGTGTTTGTAAACATTGATGTCACCTTGTCTATAGCGCTCGATCAAGCCACGGCTGACTGACCTAAGTTTAAATAAACCGCGTTGCAGTATACACATAGCCGAATGCAGTAAATCTGTGTGTACATTGTGTCATGCAAACCATGCTTGACCGTGCCGCAACTGACCCTTCTTGGTCAAAACCAGTTCTGCGCATATAAATATGACAGCAATCAATACTCCCGTTGCATTTCCCAATTCAAACTTGGTTCCACTGCCAGAAAATAGCCATGCATATTTGCAATGTCAGCATAGTAAAAGGTCATGTCACCTTGCATAGATGAGACAGTGTGTTCAGAATTGGCCAAGTGACACTGATACAAATAGCACATCTCACTAGTCACATTATATCACGCATAATATGCGATTATTTAGGAGTACTTTTTCAACCCCCAATATCTGGGATGGACTCATGGCGCAAACACAAAAAAAAACACAAAAATAACACCAAAATTCATCAACGGAAAGTCTGATTTGAATTCTGTTTTCAGCTTCCAATAGCCGAGACCATCCCGGATTTTTCCATTATCATTGCACTTATAATTCTGACCACTTGAGGTCTAAGAAGTCTCTCGAACGTCATGAACACACATTGCAGAATTTCCAAAATCTCCCCAAGCTGTATCACAAAAATGACGTCACCATTCAGTAATGAGTGGTGCTCTTCATTTGTAATTGTTACGAAGAAGTTTGTTCGTGGCCACCTTGCCCTCTTTTGACATGTTTGTTAGTTAGTTAATTAGTTAGTTAGTTAAACCAAAGTTTTAAATCTGGTTTTGTTTTCGCTAAACGGTGGGTGGCCAGATTCACATCACACTTGGCAATACTGCTGTGTGAGGATTTAATGGAGCAAAAGATAATTGATACTATTTAAAGATGATTGATAAAATGTTACAGTTGCTGTTTAAAACTTAACTACTGTCTGCAGCTGGTGTAACATTACACCATGCACAACCTCTTTCTGTGAGCGAAGGGCGTGATATTACACCCTAGAAATTTGCTAAAAATATTGTCTCAACAGAAAATCAAATTCCTGTGTGTATTAAGTACATTTCAAGAAAAGAAGTCATAATGCGATACATTGTATTTCAGCTTTGGGGCTTGCCAGGTGGGAGTTGAAGCACTCAGGGGAATAGCCACTGTCATCCACCATAGCTGAAATCTGGTATCTTGTCAAGCACTGAGATCACAAGTAAGTACTGATTCACAAGGATTCATGTTTTCAGCCTGTCGAGTTGTAGTAACGTATGAGTAGCTCATAGTCAGGATCAATTTAACCTCCAGCAAAGCGGATTCCCTCATCACACTAGACGACTCGGCAATATTGTGTTATACGACCCACTTTTTCCCCCAACAACATTCACGTACAAAAGTATAGGCTTTATTCCGTTGTAATGTATTGGCGGGAGAAGAGTGGGTCGTGAAACACGAGAATGCCGACGACTCTAGTAGCTAGAGTAATGAGTGCAGGTAACAGACCTAGGATGATCCCCTACTCTTCTCGATGAGGTCTGCAACTTTTTACGTGCTCAGGATTGACTCCACTGACACGCAGGACCAACAGCTTTACATGACTCTCTGAACCATGAGGCGCCGGACACCCATTGCATATACCTGCACACTCTACACAATGGGTGGGAGTCAGGAGAAGTTACATATTTACACTACATTAATGCTGCGTGATTATGAATTTCTGACCTTATAGGAACTATTTGAGTATGACCAAGAAACCCGACTCTAGCGGGGCTCGACCCAGGCCCGCTCGGTCGATCTTATACCCTGCCGACGGTTTAGCACCTTAGACCGCTCGGGCACCTCGCCCACTTCGGTAGAAGTGCGGGGGAAATCCGTTCCCCTCTACATCCCAACTAAATTTTGAAGTGGAATGTAAACCATAACACTGTATTTATGAGTTGATACCCCTAAATTGTTTTCAGCTTCTGTAGCACTAATTATTGAGTCTGCAGCTGTTGATTCATCGAGCATCACCTTGAGTTTGCTTTAGCTTGGACATGGTCCTGGAAAGCATCACCATGGCGGGAAAAAGTGGGGAATTTGGGAAGCTCCTTCCCGGGAAATCTTGCATCCTCGCGGGAAATGAGGAGGGAGAAAGAAAAAGGAAATGAGCAAGAAAAGAAAATAACAAGAAAAGGATAATAAAAAAAAGTCATTTTTTATCCAAAACTAAGGTCCGAAAATGAATTCCCGAAATGTTGCGTTGGGTTCCAATTTCTTGTAGTTATCCGGCGGCCGGCTGAGCTCCGTACAGGCTACAGCCAGCCGGCTGGTCTGAACAGCTGTACCGCGGGAAAAACACTGATTAAAAAACGGTCCGGGAAATTCCCCAAGCCAGTCTAAGCTTTCAGCTATACTGTTCTTTCATGACTTTTCAGCTCATGACCACAGGTAATCACGTCATCCACGTGTAATTTCTGATCACAAATTTGCAATACCGGTGAAGATTCTAAACTGAGTTCTAAATCATTTGTTTTGTGTTGAATATCACACGCGTGGACCATGCCGTCGGGTTTCGCCGGCGGCCATTTTGTACAGTTTTTTCAAGCTAAATGACGTATTTCAGCAATAAAAACACATGATTTATTTAAATTTCAAATCTATGTTAGTCATCTCTGAAATGATCTTTTAAAAATAATTCTAACTTAATTACCGTTGTTGATTTTTGTTTACTTGCAATTAACATATGCATGGAAGCTATGTTCACTTAGTTGTTTGGTTTGATCCATTTAATACATGGGGGCGAGGTAATTGCTTTATTGTAAATACTGAACCAGGAAAGTACACAAAAGCGCTATGTACGATTGGCGAGGCAATGTGTCAGGCCATGCATGCAATTATGATTGACATGCTTGGGAATATTTGTACATCATTTTAAAGAAGGTCTGGGAGGGAATTACAAGTAAGGCGACCCTTTTTTGTGATCGATTGATTGATTGATTGATTTACACTTCTGTAACTTTTATATGGTTGTCTACCAGGACCCTTTAGTTTAGGTGCGTAATTAAGTGGATTCGGTGAATTTTTGGCGGGGGGGGAAATACCAATTGTGCGAGAAAAAATGCGGAATTGCCGAAAAGCTGGTTTTCTAAATGACGATCCCCGGACCCTTAGGAATCAATTTGGAGGTGAAGGATTTCATTTATGTTGGAAGCTGTACATGTCCGGCGGGAAATCGTATTCTGCTTCCCGGGAAATTTACATTTTTTCCAGCCCTGAGGATCACCACCTGAAGTTCAAATCGGCCAGCTGCAGTCCTCAATATAAACACACCCAAAAAAGTAACTCCCCACCCCTGAAATTTGTCCTTCAAGTTCAAAGGGTACATCGTATTATACATTATGGGATATAATTGGCGTTCATTTACGCGTATTTTGGCACCTCGACTGGGTATTGTTAAAGTTATGCCCACTTGACCGAACCCACCCAAGAATTTAAAAGTTGCAGTAAACCCTATAGAGGTTTATCACTGTAAACACTACAAAACACAAAGTCACACATAACAATAACAGATCCTGACCCAAGAAATGATGTTAAGAACTTTATTCACTTTCATGTTAACTCAAACCTTCCTCACAATAAGCCTGATCACAGTCTTCAATATCTGGTGTGTTCTCCTTCTGTTGTAATGACCTCCAAAGTCCGGTGGTGCATACTGTGAACCAACTTGTTGATCCGAGCCCGGTCAATTGCACCCCACTCCCTCTGGATGATCCATCCTAGGCCAATCAATGTTGTTGTGGCCTGATGCATCCATCCACTCGCTACTTCAGGTGAGACCACAAGTGTTCGATTGGATTAATGTCCGGTACTTTGCAGCCACTCCAGATGGTCGTTCCCTGGTTTCGTCCAATAACTGGTGGTTCAACCTGGCTCTTGTGGGGCGCTGTGTCCGTCCATTAGCACAAAGATGTCACCGATGGCTGCGCGGTTATGGAACAACGTGAGGACGTAAGGAGGTCAATGATGTATCATTTGCATGCGAGACCGCCTTGAATGATGATCAAGTCAGTCTTTCCATCTCTGCTGATGCCGGCCCATACCATTAGACTGCCTCCACCAAATGCTTCCGCTTGCTGGATCCTTTCATCTCTGATTTCGTTGTTACGCCTTCATACTCTCCTTCTCCCATCTATCCATCGCAGACACGTGTGATTCATCAGTAAAAAGTATGTATCCCCAGCAGTGGCGGCTCCATCGGGGATGTTGTCTTGCAAATGACAGCCGATCTCTTTGATGTCTGTGTAGTAGACATGGCCTCTTTCTTAGCGACGAGCATCCATGCAAAATGCCTTAATATGCTTTCTTATGGTCTGTGCGTGGCCTATCTGACCAGGTTGCTGACCCTGTCTTCTGTGGAGGTGACAAAGTATCTCTCGAGCTGCAAGAAATTGAAAAGAAACAAAAAGAAAGAGAAATAATGAAATAAAACGAGCAAAGAGTTCTTAACATTGACTCATTTGTGCAGGATAATCGAAAAATAAACAAGATGATATAAAAGAGAATCTAACAATATAAACTCACCTGTAATTGCCGCGTCCTGGTTGGCACGTTACTCGAGGTCTGCCACTTCTTGGAAGATCTTGAGGATTTCCCAGTGGACGTCTGTCCCGCCACTTTCAAACCGTCTTTCTGTCCACGCCCATCTCTCTTATGGTCTCCTTTACAGACATGCTGGCATCCAACATTCCAATTAACCGCCATCTCTGATTCTCACTTAATTTTGGGCATATTGATCCGGTTTTGACTCAACCACATAAGCTTACTCCTGTGACAACACCAAGGTCCTCTAAAGCTCTGATTATCATATTGACTCTTGCAATGTTCTTTAATTGATTGAAAAAAGACGATTGCTTTTTGCTCATTCTGAATCCTCACAAGGAGGAGCACAAAGCAGAATTAGTCATGCAGAGGAGAGGATTACACTGATTTCCATCTGTAAATGGCATTATGTCAATAGGGTTTACTGCAACTTTTAAATCCTGGGGTGGGTTCGGTCAAGTGGACATAACTTCATTCAACGATACTCCGCAGTCGCTGCGCCACAAATGAAGTGTCAAAATACGCATAAATAAACACTGCTTCTAATTATATCCCATAATGTGTAATGCAATGTATCGTTTGAACTTGACAAATTTCAGGGGTGGGGAGTTACTTTTTTGGGTGTGTTTATTATAGTGTCACAAGACAATTCGCCTTTATAATGAGCGAGACAATTATCTGGGTATTTATTTCAGTGTCTGAAATACGCAAAGTCGATGGGCGCCTGCCCAATTTCACTTTATGCTAATTTGGGAGAATGAAGCAAGCCTACTGAGGTTGTATCACATTTTTGTGTCGTATGCAAGAGGGCATTGCTTTGGGAGTGCATCTGTGTATCCGTCTTTATCTGTGGTAAAATGTTAACCCTTAACATTGCCTGCTGTTTCCACATTGCACACATTTTCATGGCACTTGCATGTAATGGTCCTTGGGTAGTGCTCGCACGTGGTAGTTTTTGACCGCCACCCATGCCTCAGGAACAGGTCTCCCTTATTAACCTCAAAGGGCAACTATTGAGTTTTCTTATCTTTTTGGACTTAAAATTTTTCCCTCTAACCTGAAAAAATAATTAAAATTTTATATATTTTAAAAGAAGCAGTAGCGAGATTCGAACCCAAGACCACTGTATCATGAGGTCGGCTACTTAACCACAAGATCAGCAAGGATTGGTGTGCCAGATTTGCAGTTCTAATCCTTGATAACATTTTCGGAATAAATCGCTACTGCTATTGTGGTCAGCAATCAATATAATGAATAGCTCCGCTCTGGAATGGTTGCCACAACTCATGCTCTGGGAGCATGAGTGGTGCTCAAAGGCTCACACTTGCATAGTGCTCCACAGGTACCTCACTCTCAAAAGGGTGGGTCAAAGGTCATCTAGAGGTCATGGCCCAAAATGGTCAGATTAAGCAAATTGCTTGGTGTTTCCACATGTGTCGATCAATTTTCATGACATTTATATTCCATGGTCATTGGGTCGTGTGACCTTGCCACTATTCACAGACCACAACATTTGGCAGATGACAGTGAACACTATATTTTTTAAAATATTAAATTTACAATCTTTTATTTTTACAACCAGTTTGTTTCAGGTGATCAAAGGGAGACTATGTACCACCGTTCTTAGAAAACTCTCAAGAAGTCAGATAGGAGAGACTGCATCCTGTATGCAACTATGTGAGTACTTATCAGCACTGTCAATAATATTCCAATTAAGAGGTTCAGTAGGAAAGAGAGCATGAACTCTTGTTTATGAGCAGCACAAAGTGAAGGTTATAACAATATTCATGATAAAAATCATGTTGAGTAATGAACCTTTTTCATACACACCCCAACATCCATTGTTGAGATTTTTGGACAAGTGCCAGAGGTCGTTTGACTTCAACCATCATATTAAATATGTAGAAAGGGTCACAATTCATTGATTTGTACCAATCTGTACAGTCAAACTGGCCTTGGGCAAATATTAGCCCTCTCTTGCTCTTTCAATGCCTTTTGAGAGCTAGTCCAGACAGTAGTGGAATCTCAAACTGCAGTTGTTATTTATCACCACAAATGCAAAGAATCCATTCATTTACTCTTGAACACAAAGTAACACTCCTTAAAGGGACAAGCAGCAATTTGCTGATCCGAAACATAAAAAAAAATCATCAAAATTTGTATTTTGTTATTTTTGTTACTGGCATGGATGTGCTAACATAACCTGCAAGTGGTGGCCAAAAGTGGTTGGGAGGGGAGAGAGATTATTTCTTAACTGGAAACAAGTCTGCCATAGAAAAAAACAGATTGACAATAGGTAATAGGTATGTGCTTGGTTTCCCTGATACTCATTCTCACTCACTTTCTGCTTGTCTTATAGATTGGATGTACAGTGAGCTGATGGCGAATGACTCCCATTGATTTGGAATTCAGCCCATGTTCTCCAGCCGCTTTGGATTGTAGGCATGAAACTGATGCAAGCATTCCCAACAGTGAGCTTGTGACTGTTTATTTCCCTTTTGGGAACAACTTTATGAATTTTACTAACAGACTTTTGAATTTTACTGGGATCTTGTTAGTTTCCTTCAAATATTTTGTAAACCTTTATGACATGGTTGTCATTCACGAATATGGATTTGCATTGTAATTATACTATTTTTGTTGCAAATGTTGAACATTGTTTTAATTCTGTGTTGATTGGAACAGCTTAGTTTTTTTCATTTTAATGGCTTTTCAAGGTGTTTTAAAATTTGATTTTTTTTTGAAAGCCAGTATTCTGTTTTAAGTTTAAATTACCATTATGGAAGATTCATTAGCAGTTCTTTCCAGTGATGATGATAATTTCTTAAGATGCAGCGAAAGTTTGGAGACAACAGACGAGGATAGTGTTGGAGAAGATGGACGGTCTGAAAAAAATGGTAAGGTTCTTAGAGAGACCATTGACAAGGTTGTTGCCACTCCAGCAGACCTGGGCAGCAGTAAAAAAGAAATAAAAATAGGAAATGAAGGTATAAGGGAAGATTTAAAGTTCCATCATCAAGATGGTAAAGCAACTGCAGTACCAAATGGGTGTGATATTTTAAACCACAATGACTCTACCTGTAAAGTAAATGATGAGCTATCAATATCCGAAAAAGGAAAACTCCAAGAAAGTGTTACAACTGAAATGCAACAAAAAGGAAAAGAAAAGACCCAGATTATTGCAGGTGAGACTTCAGCTTCAGATGACATTAAGTTGGATGACTGTACACCATCCACATCCCAACCAGGGAAGGCCAACAGAGTTGGAGATGAAACAATTAAAGAAGAAGATAAAGAAACCATTCAAAATGAATGCGGTGAAGACATTGCACAGAATAGGTCTAAGGAGGATAACCAACTGACCAATATCATAGCTGTCATCAACACAATGCGGGATGCTTTAAAGGCAGCTGAGATTCAGTGGAAGAATGACAAAGAAGGTGACAAAGACCAGGAACGTACCAAAGAAAGTGAAGATGCTGCTACCAATGAGGAAGACTTGATGGACACATCAAAAACAGTTGCCAATCAAATTGAAAATGAGGAGGCTGACATCCAAAAACCTCACAGTGCAAATGACAGCAAAAGCTTGATGCAACCATTGGATGTGGTTAGCACAGGGATCAAGAATGAAAACGATGAGGCAGAAGATGTTAAGAAAGAATGTGATACTTCATCTTCAGGCTGTGGAGATGGTTTACAACAATCTTGTGTTCCTGAGGAGAGTACTAAAAAAAGCAGTGTAATTGGTGAGAAAGAAGATGCTGAGAATGCCAGTGATAATCTGGTCATAGGTGGCTGTATGGAATCACTTTTGACGTGTGCAGGCAGTGGAGAGTCTACTGGAGTTGAGATGGAAAGTGGTGCTGATGAAAATGCTCTGAATACCGATAGAGTTTCTGAAGGTGGCCAGAAAGAAGAATCAACAGATATGGATAGAGCGACTGAAGGAGGTCAACAAGTGGCAAATCTAGAAGGTGAAACAGCCAAACAACCAGTCCCTGTCAATTTAACATTTGCAGATGGTACGCCAGTTTTGTTTGGGTCAGAATTAATTGAGCGTTCAGAATCTAATATTACCTCAAATGAACAGGTCTTATCCATTGGAGTAACCATCAAACAAGAACCAGCAGATGATGGTGATCTGTTTCAATGTCATCTGTGTCATGCCAAGTTCATGGAAGCTTCATCTTTGGAAAGTCATCAGCTCCTTGTCCACATGAAAGGAATGGATGGATACACATGTGGTCTTTGCACTGAACAATTTGAATCGGAAGCAGATTTGATTAGCCATGAAGCTTCTCATCCACAAGTAAAACAAGAGCCAAGGAGTAGCTCTGTAGAGAGTGAGAGTGAGGAAAACAGCAAGGAGGGTGGAGGAGATGGTGGGACCTACTATGGGGATGGTTGGGCACCTGGAACATCACCAGGTCAAAAAAGTAATCCAGAAAAACCCACTCAATGTCTCAGTAGGCCTGTAAGACGTAAAAAAGGTGCTAAGAGGGTGAAACCTACATATGGTAAAGGATGGAGATTTGGATGTAGGTTTTGTACCAAGAAATTTAATGCTAGGTGTCATGTTGAGACGCATGAAAGAACACACACCAAGGAGAAACCATGTGCATGTATGCACTGTCCAAAATCTTTCAGTGATCCATCATGTCTATGTAGACATATTAGAACATTACATAAGGTAGAGCCGGAGTGGGAATGTGGCTTCTGTCTGGCGAACATTATTCTTACACCGAGTTCAAAAATCATAAGGGATGTCATGAAGATGGGATCTATCGTGCTTCCATTGCCAGAAAATATTTGAAAGTAAAACTGAATTGAAAACACATGGAGTTCAATGTATACCTCAAAAGAGCAATTTTGAGGAGGAATCAAAATCACCAGTACCAATATCGCAGGAGTTAAATGCTACACCAACAAGATTAAGCAGTCCTGGAACCCCCGACTCATTAAAAAGCAGCCCAGGTAAACTTGTGGTCAAGCTTCACCGACTGGATATCCCCGCTAGTGAGAAGAATAAGGTAGCCCTTGATTTCTCTGAACCAAGCCCAGATGGGGAATCTGAGGTGGGAGGTAAAAGTGAAGAAGGACCTTGTAAGTGTAGATACTGTGCCTCAGCATTCAGTGATCCAAGAACTTTGTATCAGCATCTGGTTAATGTTCATAAAGATAAGGTCCCCGACAGTTACAGGGAAGAAGATGGCTCAAGTAACCAAAGTCAGCCTACTGAGGAGTCGAACAGTGAAACTTATTTGGAAAAACTACTTTCATCAATTCTAGCTCACTGTAGAGCATGTGATAAAGGATATAAACAACTGTCGGATATGGTAAAACATGAAGAAGTAGAACACGGCCTGCATGAAATAGTGGGGGAAGGTGCGTTCATGTGTCCGGTTTGTGAGAAGAGATTTATCCGGAGGCCAGATGCAAGACGTCATGTAAAGAATTCTCACCGGTTTGGAAAACCAACTGATCCTTACACAGAAAGGTATTTGTTTTGTCGCTACTGTCGCACTATGTTTACAAAACCAAAGACTCTTAAGGAGCACGAGAAGTTATGCGAGAATCGCAATTTTGAAGAAACTCTGTACAAGTGTCTGTTTTGTGATCATCATTTCTTGAAGCATCATCATCGGAATTCCCACATCAATAAAGTGCACCAAAACATGGTACACAAGTGTGATATTTGTCCAGAAATTTTCTCTAAAGAGGTCATGTTGATCAACCACAAAGCCAATATGCATTCATCCGATTCCGACCGTCCTTTCAAATGTAGTGACTGTCAGTCATCCTTTAAGAATTACGCCAACCTGATCAAGCACAGGACCCTACATACTGAGTTCACTAGTATTGGGAGAAAGTTCAAATGCCCTCATTGTCAAGTCAAATTCAAAGCCAGGTTTCATCTTAAGCGCCACATAGAAGGTGTGCACAAGAATACGGCTCAATCACAGCAAGTTGAACAGAAGAAAACACGAAGAAAGCAAATACTGAGACCAGTGGACCCAAATCCCATAATAATAAAGACTGAACCTGAAGAAGAAATGGAAGAAGTAGATATTGAAAGTGATCAAGAAAGTTCTGTTTCCACTCCAATGGCAGAGGTTGGACCTGAAGAAGACAGTGAAAGTGATCAAAAAGGTTCCACCTCTGAGCAGATAAATACCAATTACGATAATAGAATCCTCTACAGATGTGGAACTTGTGAGGAATTCACCACATCCGATGACAAGGAACTACAGCTCCACCTGGAAACACACGGCATTCCAAGTGCAGGCTCAGTTAGAGAAGACAGCACCAGTACCTACGACAACTTGCAAGAAGACCGTAGGGGTAGACTCGAGTGCGATGTCTGCCACAAGCTATTCAAAACTAAGGTAACCCTTAGGAGGCACAGATTTGTACACACTAAAGAAAAATCTGTGAGATGTGCATATTGTAAAGTCTTATTTTCCAGTAAGTTCAGTCTGTTGAAACATCTTAATAACTGCCCCGCAAAAAAGACAGGCATTAAAATAGAAAATACTGAAAAGGATGACACTGTTGAGGTTCATTTTGGCAAGTACACAACAGTATCAAAGTCAGTCCACGAGTGTGACTTATGTGGAAAAATATTCAAAACTCTTCAGTATTTGAGAATTCATGAACGAATGCACAGGGGTATTAGACCATACAAGTGTTCATTCTGTTTAAATGCATACAGCGATGGTGCCAGTTTGAACAAACACTTGAGAAAAAAGCATGGAATTCAGAATAGAACAGTTGCTCAACAATGCATTCAGCAAAAGATACCTGTCCCCAATTCATTGGAAAACATAGGTCAAAAGCCATATCAATGTCAGGTTTGCTTGAAATACTTCACCAAGGATTGGTTGGCTAAAAACCATAGGTGTAAATTCCACTACCCTTGTATGTTCTGTTCAAAGAAGTACTTAAGTCCAACCAGTCTCAATAAGCATTTACGTTTATGCCATGGCGTTCAAAACAGGACTGTTGCTGCTGAAATGCTTAATACTGACGTAAGCCAACTGTCAAACATCAATTATGATGTTCAAACTCCACAGGTGCCGGTGTTGAAAAAGTACAAATGCCAGTGCAGACGGGTTTTCACCAGCAAAGAGAGTCTCAAGGTCCATAAAGAAACTCATAGATGTAGCATTTGTAACAAATGGTTCCTTAACAAAAGAAGCCTTCACTGTCACGAAAGAAGTCATTATTACAAGTGCAGTTTTTGCCAGAGGGGCTTCAAGCTAAAGCATATGCTAGAACGCCACGAGAAAACACACTTTCAATGTACAAAGTGTCAAGCTTCATTTGACAGTGATGAACACTTGCAGGACCATCTGAATACGCACAAGTTAAGCAATGAGGATCAATTGAAATGTACTTTTACTCAGTGCAATGCAACCTTTCCTAATATGCATCAATTTAACAGGCATGTACTTGAAGAACATCCAGTTAATATTAGCCATGGCAAACGAAAACAATGCCGATTTTGTCCCAAAACGTTTGTTAGTATGTTTCATGTTATTGTTCATGAAAGGACTCACACAGGGGAGAAGCCTCACAAGTGTACAGTTTGCCAAAAATCGTTTGCCGATCCATCAACTCTCACTAGACACTTGAGGAGAATCCATAAGGTAAACCGTGTTCAGAGGACTGTTTATGATTACTCAAGTTACACTGGGACAAGCGAAGTAGCCCCCAAGATTGAAGAGAAGCTTACCAGGAGACCAACAAGAAAGAAACCAGTAAGATGAGGAGAGAGGAGCCATCAGAAAGTGTGGAAGAAGTTAGCATGAAAAAAGATGAGCTGTCTGAAAGTAAGCAATGTAGATTATGTGGGCAGAATTTTCGAAGATCATATGACAGGGTTAGGCATGAGCAAATTATTCACAAGGATGCTATGGGCTTGCTGAATGTTGAGGATGCAAGTGGGGTTGAGCCACAGCATGGTGATGGTGGTGTAAATACAGATGTAAGCAAGACTCAGGACATGCATGATTCTCAGAATGAGGCTGAAGGTGGCAGTGAACAGGGACAAGAAGAAGAACAAGATAAGGACAAATGGCCACCGGTAATTGCGATTCTAGTGCTGAGGTTTCTGGGGATAAAGAAATTGAAAATGGTGAGGATAAATCACCAAAGTCATTTATGTGTAAATTCTGCAAAAACAGATACCCAGACAAGATCACACTAGTAGAACATGAGGCAACACACGATGCTAAACAAAGTGATTCAGGTTACCAGGGAAACCGGTGTCAGTTCTGCAATTGGTCTTTTGATTCTGCAAGTGCTCTGGAGAAACATGAGAAAATTCATACTTCAGTGAATCCCTACCAATGTTCTGAGTGCCAAGAGAATTTTGCTACCAATAAGTTGCTGCAAGATCATAAGAAATCTCACACACACTCACCAAGAGTCACAGAATTGAAGAATCTTCCATCTAAAGGAACTTCTGAAGAGTTAGTGGCAGGAAGTTCACAAAGGAAAGCGGATAGAAAGAGCATTACAAAAGAAAAACAGAAGATGTTCTCATGCCCCTTTTGTACTGTGAAGATGAACAGCAAAGGTGGACTAATGGCTCATATTATGACCCATTCTGGAGAGGACGATGATGAAGATGATGATGATGATGGAGGCAGTGCAGAGAGGAAAGAAGATGATGATGATGGAGGCAGTGCAGAGAGGAAAGATGAGGATGAAGGTGGTGACAATGTTGAGAGGGAGCAAGAGGATGAGGAAGTTGATGTGAAAGAAGAAGAATCCTATCAATGTGATAAGTGTGAACACAGTTTTTCATCTTTGCTACTGCTGGAAAAACACAATTCAACTCACCGAAAAAGGAGAAGGACAAAACCAGCACACCCCGAAGGTGCCGACACCAAAAAAGCCCAGACGTATGACAATTTACTAGATGAAGAGGTTCAGAAGCATGGAAAGGCTTTTGCATGTGGACGCTGTCATTTAGAGTTCCCTTCAGAAGCAGAGAAACTGCAACATGAGAAGTCACACTCTTCCAAGCGGAATATCTACCGATGCAATCGTTGTACTCGCAGTTTTACACAATTGGTTACATACTATGAACACAAAGCCACTCACAGGGGAGAAGATGAATATATCCATCGTTGCAAGGTCTGTAACAAGGCATTCTTTAAGAAGCAGATCTTGAATCAGCACATTGCTGGTGTTCATAAAATGCCTATGAGGCGGCAATGTCCAAAAGAAACACACAGCTGTGAAATTTGCAACAAATCCTTCCCATTTAAGTCCACACTTTTAAAGCACATGGCTAGAACCATCCACAAGAGAAAAGAGCTTGTAATTAAAGGAAAAAAGCTGGAGGTGAAAACTGAACCTGAGCCCAACATTAAAAGGAAGAAAAACCCAAGTCAAACAGAATTGCCAGATTATGCATATTACTTCAAACGAGGGGAGTTTAAAAAGTGTGATATTTGTGAGAAAACATATCGAGCTATGGTTTTACGACAAGCATCGATTTGTGCATCGTGACCTTAACTCATATACATGCTGGTACTGTCAAGAGAAATTTGACACCTATGCTAAAATGAAATATCATGCGAGAAAGCATGAGAGGCAAAGTAAGCCGTACAAGTGTGCATTGTGTCCAAAAACTTTTGGGGCCAAGAAGGATGCAGCAAGGCATTTGCTCATACACACTCGCCAAATGCCGTTCCAGTGTAAGTTTTGTGAGAGGCTATTTAACCGCAAGGACAATATGAGAATGCATTGTGTGAAAAATCATGGTTGTTCAGCTTCATCCATTTCTTAATCCAGACTATTATGTGGGTGGTCTTCCTGGGTGGTCTTCTTCTTGGTTGGTTTGCTTTCTTTGTTTTGGGTAACATTTAACTAAATTTGCAGTAGCACACATTTGGTAAAGCTCTTTTAAGTTTAAATTTTAGTGTAACTTGGCTTGAATAATTCTTGGTATATGAATGAAAATATAACTTTTTCTCCAGTTGTCAAGGTTATTCCAAATTGTTTAATTCTCACTAATTTAAGATTGTTGATTGGTTAAAAGTCAATCACATGATTCAGTATAATTCCACTATATGGTGAGGAAGTGAACTGTACTTGCTGTCATAATTCCTTTTCTGAAATAGGCACGAGATTGCTGCATGTAATGCGCATCTACATATTTCCTTAGCATGTTGTCATGGTTCTGTGTGGCAGGAATGCTGGCGTAGTCCTTACGCAGAGAAAAGGAATTATGACAGAGTATAGGTACTTGTATCTGGATGTAAATAGTACAGTGCTGTTTACATCTTGTGCAGTGCACATGGATGAAACACAGTGCCAATACATATTACATTTTAAGACTCGCTGTTTTTAAAAGTGACCTTGATTGAGTCTCTATTAACAAACATTTCATTTACAATGTAAAATTTATTATTGAAGTATCTATATACTAAAAAACAAAAGTTGTCTGTCCAGCTATGTTTCATTGTGCTTTGATGTATGAAGCTAATATTTGGCACATGATGGGGTTTCAAAGTGACCTCACAGGTCAAAGGTTATCTAGAGTTCAATTTGCTTAGAGATGCCCTGGAACAACCAAATTTGGCCAAAGGATTGTTAACGTGAGCACAGAACTATGCTGAGGTCGAAGGAAACAACACATTAATATAAAGAAACATTTACTACACTCATTTGAGCCTCTGGATCAAAACTATGGTCTCTTGGTGGCTGCAAATAGTGCTATCAGCTCCCCCGATAAAATAGCACTATTGCTTTCACCTCAGGTCTATAGTTTTAACAAGAGCCTCTCATGGCAGTGTATTTCACTTCATGTGGAATAAGTCCCCTTTTTCAAGGACCATACATTTTATTGGTAAAGCCAAAAGAATATCATAAAGTGGGATTGAACTGCCATTTTTGTGCATTTTGACACCTCACGACACTGTTTTTTTACTCTGTAAGCATTTGAACAAAAAACAAAATTGAATGTAACACTGAAACTCAATGATTAGAGGGAGTTTGGGCTTCAGCATGTGCCTATGCATATAATACACATGTCATCTGTCTTCGCCAAATGTGCATATGAAGTATCACATCGTCAGGTGTATTACATAGTGACGGATGTTAAACAAAATACGAATTTTTGTTTCTGAGAAAATCACATTTGAAAAATCGCAAACTCTTGAGGGTCCGTACACATCCCCACATATGATTCAAACAATCAAATATGATTAAGAAACGAAATTAACCACTGGAAATTTATTTTAGCTAATATTCATGAATTCTTACTTGATAAAATGGATGTAATACGTTGGAAAAGTTAACCATCATATCCGTCACACCAAAAAAATACGCAAATCGGCGATTATGTTCATGACATAGTGACGGATGTTGAATTTTCCCTATACTAAAGCGTTATTCAGCATCCGTCATTATGGAAAACAGCGATCTGCGTTTTATGAACATCCGTCAAACCAACATTCGTCATCGCGAATCTGCTTAATTTGTTTTATTACATAATGATGGATGTTGAGTGGATTGCCACGATTCAAGCTTTGAACTGTAAATATGATATAAATTTCTACTAATATCGATATTATAAATTAATTACATATTTTGCTTGTGTCAGTTATAAAATTAAGATGAGAATATTTACTAACAAATGTATTTAAAAAGCCTTGGTGGGAAATCAAGTATACACTTCTTTGACAGAGGGTTCAACATCCGTCACTATGTAATACACCAAAGTCGCTGTTATGCAACATATGTCAAAATTGCAAAATTTCTAATTAAGATTATTAATTAATGAAGTGCTTGCAAGGTTCTGCACTTGGCATGTTTGAAGATTTTGGTATTTAGTACTATTTCCCTTAATTTCGTAAAAATGATAAAAATTCAATATCCGTCACTATGTAATACACTCGACGATATATGCATATTCTGAATGGCTAGGTGGTCCACGATCTATATTTTCTGAATGTAGCAAGCATGCAAATCTAGCACCATGAAATTCTAGTTTACTTTTGTTTTGTTTTTTTACATCATGGCAATGATGAACTTCATAGGAACTCTGTGTTGAAAAGCCTGTTAAGTCTGCAAGTTTGTAAAAAATTATAAGAGTATTGAACAGTCATATTTGACCTGATTGGGATCTCAGATTTTCAATTTAGATGTACATTTGTAGGACACATTTGTTACCAAACAAGCTGGTGCTTTCTTCTTGTTTAATTTCAATGTGAAAACTTATTGAATACAATGAACTGTTGTGTTTTCCAATCTTTCAGTTGTCTTATAACTAATATTTATATTCATAAACTTTCGAAAGTATTCTGTTCTCATAGAATACTGGCGTTTTCAAAAGGTAATGAATTTTTTTAGTCCACAAACAAAGTGAACATTGTGTATTATTCTCAATAATTTAATATTCAGTTTATTAAAGGGTGGGGAGTCTTACAAAAAAGTATATTGGGCCATATGCAGCACATTCAGATGCAATTATATCCACATTCCTAAAAATCATACCATGTAGAATTCTTAACCAAATCAGAAATTTCATCAAGATTTAACTAACCCTGGTCTAAATATTTTGATGCTCAGTAAATTTTCCCAACAAATAAAGCTTTGCATGATCTGACTGGTTCAAGTGATTTCCAATCATCCATCTCAGCCCAACTCTGCTCGTAATGTATTGTGAATGTCATTGCCATAGCATGTGTGCAATTTCGTTGTAACTTTGCGAGAATCAGGTTTGATTCTCGCAAGGTAATTTTGCAGAATCATGTGATCGGACCCCTTCGGTAAGGATTTTTGAAAATCAAATATTATGGGTTATCATTGGCCTGCTTAACAGATGAAAAGTATCAATTTAGTAGTTAAGACAACTATCAGTGATTTTAAAAAATATTTGAAATTTGCAGAAATAGCTCCAAAGTGACGGTAAGTCTGTAGAATTTCTCATAAGTTTTACCTTTTCCCGCTGTAGAATTGAAAGAAACGGAATCAAAATACGGTTAAGTGTTCCAAGATACGATTCTCCATTCAATTACGTTGTTGTAGTAAGTGTCCGTTCGTACAGTAATGATAAATCCTCCGATGCTGTCCTTTTAGGATTAGGTTGCTTCTGGTCTTACATTTGCAGGGTATGTAAAGGATACCTGTACTTGTTTACTTCCATTCTAAAATCGGATTTTTCTTCCTTCCCAGGCAGAAGTCTTAATCCTGAAATGACCAAACCCTCATGCAGTGGTACAGTTTCTTGTTTGTGTGTATCATCCCATCCCTTGTTTAGTACTTCCAGCTGTTCTGGATATGTCTGCTGAGTTCAAGAGTCTCAGATTTCCATACATGGCTCATGTCAGTGATATACATACCCTACTTGCACCACAGTGATGTGACATTCCCGGCTGCACAAATGAACATCCTAACCTAAAGGTACTATGTAACAGTTTTTCTGATTGGTTTTTGGGGTCAGATGCAAAATTTGCTTGACACATAAACTGTAGAATGACTTCTAATACCAATTTATATCCAAAATATACTTCCAATGTTATAATATCCAATTGTGGTACAGAATTACCATTGTTTGTATGGAATATTTTAAACACTGCTAGCATGGAACTAGTTTCATTAAGCAGACTAATATTTCATGTGTGGTAACAGGGGCACAACTTTGTAAGCAGTATGACAGATATTACTGACACAATAGTGATTGGTTGGCCTTTGCATTGGATATAGAAGTTCCCTTTAAAGGCATTGTCAGTCACCCTGGTTCTTTTTGTTTTGACACGAATTTCTGATTTTTTGCACCATTTTAAACATCAACGTGCCTTAATTAGTTACCAAAAAGGTTATCCACTGCTGACAATCCTGAGCTGTATTTGTTTGCCGATTTAAACAGCTATTCGAACCATGTAAAAGCCACAAAATGCTTGGTTTAAACGGCGGGAATTCAAGCACATTTCAGCCGTCAGGCGCCAGGCGCACCATCATCGCGTGCGCGGTGAATTTTTTGCTGTCGTAATGAAAGCGTGTGCGTGTTTTAAATGTCCTTGGCGGCGAACCATCTTGAACGAAAAATAATATTTGAAAATGTAAACAAGCGCTAATTTAGACCAAGAAATTTCATTTCTCTAATTTCCGTATTTAGAGGACAAAAAATGTTTGATTCAATAGTGCATAAAGATGTATTTCATCACTTGCACAACATATTCAATTTTCAGTCACAAGATAAAGTTATTTGAGAAAGAGACAAAGCTTGAAATGGCGTGAAAAATCACCCCCTTTTTACTACAACACGGATTTTCCAATGTTCAACTTTTCGCAAAATTTGGCAAAGTTTTCAGACAAGATACTCCAAAAATACCGAAGTGAAGGTAAGGTTTACCTTTCCTACGATAGCAATCGTCTTTTCTCTAAGGGACGGTTTTCTCAATTTTTGCATTTTTTTTTTCGATTTCTCTAACTAAAGATTATTCGCTCCAATATATATCAACTTTTGGAAGAAAAGTAAATCAAACACTTTTTTTGACATTGTTCCTTATATTTCGAACAGTAATCTCTATTTATTAAAAAATGAAAAAACCGTCCCTAGACCAATTTGTCTTGTTTCTAAAAATCACATAATAAAATTTTTTAAAATTAGGTTAAAAACGCGTGTTTTTTTGTTTTTTGAAAATTTTGGGCAAAATCTGTTTTTTTAGTATTTTCCCCTCAAAATACGGAAAGTTTTACTTACATTAATCTATGCCATCATCGGTTTCATCGTCAATGTTTCTTCTAGAAAATGATCTTTTCAGACATATCAAATTTTGCAGGTTACAAACCAAAATAGATACTCGGACTCAAGGTTCACACTGCCCTTAAAAAAGGGAGTAGGTCCTGAGCTTGGTGTTCCATGCATTGCGATTTCTACTTCAAAATAATACCAGCTTTATCAGAAAAGTAACATGAAACTGAATGTCTTTTGTTTCACAATAAAGTTGATCTTATATTGATGCTTGCAATAGTAATCATTACGATAGTGTTACCCAACGCAATTTGTTGTTTCATTTCATCACAATGTGCACTAAAATGCAGAAGATTGCCCTTTTTAAGGACTTCGTCTTGTTGATGATTTTTTCGATTTGCTGATTAGCAAATTCACTGATAGTGTCTTTAAATTTTGCAAATTTTATTGGTTGTCATTATGAGTACCATATTTGTATTCTAAAATCTGTCTAGTAAATACAAAACACTATTTTTTTTGTAAGAGAAGATTACGTGAAGTTGAAGTTGTTTGTTAACAGCCCCTTGGTTTCCCTGTCTCATTTCTACACAATTTATTCCCATCACTCTTTGTGTGACGAACTAAAAGTTTGTTTAATAAGAAAAATGTTGTATACCATTTTTTTTCCCATAATTTAATGACATCATTAACGACCGTGCCCTTGTTTTGGCCTTACTTTTTCCCATTATGTTCAAATGACGTCATGTTGCCTTGACAACTTTAGATTTGTCTTCATTATACTCAAACCTATAGTTGTTTAGGATCGACTCCATCCCATGACCGCAATGTAACACTACTAAGGCTTCAACTTCCACTCACTGCACTGCTACTACTTGAAGATGCCGAAGACGTCATTTTACTCCAAGTATGAGTCTTACCAAACAAATTAAACCTCACGTATGAAGGTCTTTTTAATTAATAAACTCCCAAGTATGAGTCCTTAACACAAATTCATAACCCCAGTTGAGTTCTTTTAATTACATAAAATTACGATTCTTCCGTGCTTCCTCCTACAGCGGTTTACGAATGGCAGACTGACAGGTAAATCGAGACCAGAAATTTACCTTACCCAGTCGTACCTCAATATATCCTGTTTTGGAATTTGATATGTTTTCGTTATTTTAATGTATAAACTAGTGGTAAATAGACCAAAGTTGATATTCAAACGAAGATCTTTTATTTTTTCACCCATTTAAGTACGTTTTCAAAATGTATTTTGCCGTTTTTAAATGAAAACCGGCGTTTTTTTATACCTCAGTTTTATCAAGAGGCCTATGGTTTTATACGGTACTTTTAGGTACGTGGTAAACACATGGCTTAGGTCACGGGCGTGTCTTGCCATCGGGGTCAGGTCAATTAATGTCAATTTTTAGTAACAATTACTGTTCTTGATGTTGATCTATCAAAGATGCACGGATTTCTGTCAGTGTTCACTACGTTCGACGTGATATTTTACTTCGTTTTGGGACAATAAAATGGACTATTATTCTTCTGTTTCTTTCAAGAGAAAACTACTTTTTTTGTGATTCTCATATTTCATCAACTATTTATCGGCGGTCATTTTCGGTAAGCAGGTTTTTTTTTCTTGATTGGGGATACGCGAATCACCTTTGATTCCGCCGTACCAAATCTACGAGAATCATGGCGCGAATCGATTCACGGATTCGCGTCGAAATTGCAGCCTGATAGTGAATTGTAGCAGTGACATCATATTCCTTACTGTTAGTAAAAGAAAAAGAACAAAAAGTCAAAATAACTGCACAAAAATAAACAGAGGTAGCTTTTGGAATCTTGTGTAATCAACTTCATATTTTTTTAGTTATGTGGATTTGATTGCATTAGTAAGTGTGCTTGTATATATGGCCTCAGTGTATTTCTTGCAAGACCCCCCCCCCTTTATTTAAGACTGTTCTTTTGTAAAGTTTAGTGTTGATTGTAATTTCTTGTAACATTTTCGCAATCGGCACCAACAGGTTTGCAGGTTACAAGAATGATGACAGAAAGAAGAGAAACATGCCCCACACAGGACCCTGGTTTGTGTATGCTTGTCCCAACCACATGCATTCGAATTTTTTGTGATAAAACGATAAGCCAATTCACTTAGCTTTCAGACAGAAGAGATAAAAAAACACATAGGGTTTGCCAGACTTATGGATCAAATTTCAGCTTGTCGAAATTGGCATAGTCCATGTCCTGAGTTGGCTCCCGTTAAAGGTCAAGCTTTCCCCAGTTTCTCTAATCCTTATGTTAGTGAATCTGTTCAAGCTAAAGGACAGTATTTATGTTATTTTTTTCTTCTGCTTTGAAAGTCTTTTTAGTGAAGTTATTGAAACATTGCTAGTGTATAGGACATACTTTTTTTTAAAGATTAGGGAAGCAGCTTTATTATAAAGTGAATGATTTGCCTCATTGATATTTTCAATTTCATAACTGGAAAATTTTCAGGATGTGTGAAATAGCGCAAAATCTGCAGTGAAACCCAAGGCTGTGAAGATATCTGGATGTTCCATGTAATTGGTATGTTAAATGACTAGTATTACCAGGCTTGCTGTATTTGCCATCAAATGTTACAATTAGATTTGTGTTTTGTACTTATTTTGAGAGGCATTTATTTTGTACAAGCCAAGATTCTTCAGGGTAGTAGCCATGCAGCTATCACCTAGTAGACACGGATTACCCACCCCCTTTACTTACACTGCATAGGGAGATAGTGTACACCAAGCGGCTGTCTGAACTGTTGTGGGGTAGCTACATGGTCATACTGGTTCACAGCGCTTATGGTCACGCAGCGCTTATTTCTCATGGTAAATTTAGTTTGGGGATATTTTTGGCATATATTTACACTTTTTATAAAAAGTGTATGGATATGGATGCCCGATTCAAATTTCGTAATAGTTTTCTTCAAAACTAACCAATATGCGGAAAACAAGTGTGTAACCGTGCTCAAATTATCTACTATCCATATGGCGGCATAGCAACTGCAGGATAGATAGGAAATAGCTGCGTGTCCACTCCGGTACTGTTCACATTACATTAAACCTTTCCACCTTGTGGGCAACTACAGAGTAGCTATTGGGGATAGGGTACTGCAGAGGAGACACATCACTGTATACCTAAAACTGTATATTGGAAGCCCTATCTTGCAGCTACTGTATCGCAACACGCTCAGTATGCACTGTGCATTAGCTGCCATGGTAGACACAGTAGCTGCAGTTGTGGCTACCACACTAGTAAGAATCTAGCCATATACTAGTATATCATCTACGTAACAGTTGCCATTGGGGTAGGTGTAGAGGAGACACATCACTCTTTACCTAATGTCCGGTGTACTTTGGAAGCCTTATCTTGCAGCTACTGCATCGCAACACGCTCTGTGTACTGTGCATTAGCTGCTGTGCTAGATAAAAAATGGTGCAGTATGGGCTACCACACAAGTAAGAATCTGGCCATATACTAGTATATCATCTACATAACAAAGTTGCCGTTGGGATAGGTGTAGAGGAGACACATCGCTCTATACCTAATGACTGGTGTACTTTGGAAGCCTTATTTCGCAGCTACTGCATTGCAACAAGCTCAGTGTGTACTGTGCAGTAACTGCCATAGTAGACCGGGTGTAGCTGCAGTATAGGCTACCACACAAGTAAGAATCTGGCCGTTTCTATGTTGCCAACATAGCATGTATGAAATTAGTCTCTAAGAAGTATCTGCCAATTGGCCAAAATAAATGCCAATTTATTTATTATTAAATCAGTGCCATTGTAACAATTGAAGTATCCTTGAAAAGATTGCGGGAACACTTTTGAATGGTGAAAAGATCATGTAATTAGCTTATAGGAATGGACGGTAACTGATGGCAGTGTTTTGGGAGGGGAAGTGAAATTTTTTTTAAATTTCAATCATTTACAGAATATTTGTGTTCAAAATTGTGTTTGCTATTTTTGAAAACATATGACAGCTTTGAAATGTGATACAAACAAGATCATTTCAATGCAATAAGCCACAGCAATAAGATTAATGCCCAAATGTATACATCATGATTTTGCCTTCAGAGAGGATAGAGTACATATTGACAAAGTATTTACTGATGGCAAACTGTCAAAAATGCATAGTTACTATATATGAGATGGAATACATGCTACTATATGCTCTTTTTTTGGGAAGGGTTTTATACTGGCCATTAAGTGACTCAACATGGAAAACAATATAAGGACACTATTTAAAAAATATTCACTAAAGAGTTACTATATCTGTTAAGATTAGCAAAAACAGAAACTGGTGGATTTTTTTAAATTCCAAGAACATGGCTTTTCTACAGCAAAATCACACAAGTGCAGAGAGTGTTTTGGGCTTTTTGGTGCTTTGGAGTGGGGTCATATTACTGGTAGATGGGCAGTATCACTCTGTTGAGATATTGTGACGTATGAGAGTTAAAAGTGGGATGGGACCGTACCTCCACTCCTGATGGTAGTATGGCCTAATGCATTTGTTATCTTTAACGGATAGAGGCTGGTGCACACAAGGTCGGGGGAGGTGTCATCTTCTGTTTGAAAACACTAAATTCAGTCATGCAATGATTAAATGTTCAACACATCTGACAACTTTCAGTGTGGTTTGGAAGTACTTTTCTTGGACACCTGGTACATGATTTGTAATGGGATAATGGCATCCTTTTTCCCTTGTCCTGGCAATAGGACTGACTTCCACCCCAAACCTTGGTTCAGGTGGAAGTCCTGTAGCCAATATGCTTCATTGTCTGTTTTCACATAACAGTAAGAAAAGGTGTTGATATAACCTAACCCTAGCAATTTAGAGACAAATTGGCATTTTTAATTGGAAAAATCACTGATGTGGCTTTAATAGAATACTTAGTAATCCTTATAGCCCGACCACACAGAAGGTTGCTTATATGAAAAGCACCATAGCTGCTGATAGCTTGGTTGAAAGGGCGTTCACCGACATCATAAAAACACAATGGCGCCAATCTCCAGAGAATTCCAAGAGGTATCCACATTGAACGCTGCACTGATATTATCTCGCGGGGGGGCCCTTCTCAATGACAAGGGGTATCATCCGTTCCAACATCACAAAAACACCCTAGCTTATTTTTTTAATCTTGCATTTTTTTCACCCAAGAAGAAGTGGGAAGCCAAACACGTACAGCAGCGCAATAAGCTACCCTAAACATTAACTTGATGGAATGTGCGCCCCTAAACAAGTTCAGTAGCGAATTTTGGCTACCCTTAGAAGTCTTGGTCTTTCTCCCTACCCTATCAAGTATAATGCTATTTATGTACCCCTTTCAGACGTAAAAACCCAAAACCATATCTTTGTGGACACCAGAGAGGCTTTTCTGAGCTTGGTGTATTCAAAATATTGGGAAAGTTATTTTTTCCAGCAGGATATGTAATCCGAGGAAGGTAATTTAAGGGCAAATTCATTTGAGCCAGGGCTATCCAACAATGCACAGACGGCGGCACGCCTAGTCGAAAAAAGGCCGACGATATGGCTTGCTGAGCGGCCATTGCGCTACAAGCATCTTCACTTTCCAACGTAAACATTTTTCATGCGAATTTGAATAAAATAATTTGAACTTTGTAAGTGTCATTCACTATAGCAAAAATATGTATGGTAAATGGGCTTATAAAAAGTAAACAGATTTGATGGATTAGGTCACCGAGAATTCATATAGTAAGTCCGGACCATGCCAGCCAGTTTCTTAGAAATATTCCGTTAGTGTTTTTGTGGATTTGGCCTCCTTATACCATCCAATTTTATAAGAATCAACTGCTGACAGTCCTCAGCATTGAGCAATTTTAGAATTCGTAAAAAAACAAAAGGGCCGCCAAATGCCATATGTTTAGAGAAATTTTACCAGAAGATTGTGTTTTTCCTTATAAATCAAGGAAAACAATATTTTTGGTATTAATGTGATGAAAAAGATACACATCTATATCTAACGAATTTCAAGATGGCGGTTAAATATCGAGATTGTGACTCAAAAAACAAAAATGGCCGCCAACTACCACATTTTGTGAATATCACCAACGAGTTATTGTTTGCCGTTATTATAAGCCTGAAACAAATGTAATCAGGTTATGATGCCACTTACCGGGACAAGCCATGTCTATGAGTTAATTTTTATTCACAGAATATATTTCAAGATGGCACCAAATACATCGCTTTGCCAAGGGTCCAAATCATCGACACATGTACATTTAAAACGATTTCTTTTTCTCCGTGACGGCTGACAAATTAAAGTTTGGTAAATGTGCCCTACTAGTCCAGATGCCAGTTCCTGATTTTTGCTCTTAGAAATGTTTACTGAGATTTTTTTTCTCAACAGAATTTAATCGTTAGACATCGAGTTGAATCAACCTGCTGACAGTCCATCAGCATTTCGCGTTTTGAGATATTTAGCGAAAAACAAAAATGGCCGCCAAGCCCCATTCCCTTATGAAAAATTATCAACTTTTAAAATGATCTTTGGTCCTACAAATATTGTTTGTTATGCCAAGATCTATGCAAAAAGTGTTCTAGTAGACCTGAGGTTCTCAATTTTATATTTTTCTTGTTATTTTATTCCAGTTGTGTTTATTCAAATGGCATCTACTCATAAATGCAACACACAAGGGGACCAATGTTACACCATGTTTAACAAGGGACATTTAAAGGTGCTCAAAAACGTAGAAGAAGACTGTCATTAGATTTGGCAGGCACATTGGCAAGATAATAGTCAAACACCAATCTTTATATAGGGCCTATCCGAGGCCTCTAGAGGCTTTTCACAAAGACAAAAGAGCAATTATACAATTATTAACGAGATACAAAGCAATATCTAAAATTTGAATGTGAAAAACAACTATATATACATCAATTAAACACAATTTCATTTTAACTTAACGAGCATAATTTAAGTAGAAAATTCAACTTGGTATAAATGTGTTACCACCAAAAGAGATTGATGAGGACGCCAACCCATTTACCCTCCCTACTAAGAAGATATGGGGATACACCTAATCGTCAGCTGCGAGATCGGTAGTATGTACGCCCACAGAGCCAATCATTAAGTCTTGATCTAATGCGGGTGCAGGCCACCATCAGTATTCACAGTCATGAGTATGGACAAACAAAGGCAACCACACTGAACAGAGGCTAGAATGAATGTATGGACAACATCTGGAAGGCCAGAGCAACGATAGTCTGATGTTTCAGACTAGATATCTTTTAACTTTTGGTACCAAAATATAACACAACACTAAATGTCTCCCTAAAGCGCTCTAGAGGTCATCAAGACGCACTCCACACCCTTGACTATACGCAGATGATCTAGCTCTAAACAGCCGATCTGATTATGTGGTGCAACAGATCTACAACCTCGCTACTGAGATCTGTCAATCTAAATGCACTACATCTTGAAAACAACAATGGACCGTCATTGCGGAGGAAAATCATCAACGCTGCAGCTACAGACGGTACCGCAAATCAAGAGATCATGGCCTTAGTAAAACTTTAAGTACTGGTACCTATGTTGCTGACAGCACGAAAAAAAGACTTCCTGTCACACAAAAGGACAAGCGGTATGCATGAAATAAACTACACACTTGGTAATCTGCTATCTCCATTCACAAGCTGAAGTCTTTAGAGCCTCTGTAGAGAGTAATCCTGTTTATATGGACCCTGCGACCTGACCATGAAGAAATTGTTTACAGGATAACCTGATGGCCCCACCCCAGCTTCTATGCGAGTACAAATATCTCATGGCTTATCACATGACGCAAATCACAGATATATGGAAATATCCTTCCAATTTCATGCTCCTGTTGCCCAATCCGCTATAACGCTTTGCCGGTCACTGTCATCGTTCATTGATCATTAGTCGCATGGAGGAGGTTACCATGCCCAAAACAGGCGTCGGCGCCCCTTGAACTACATTGATTTGATTGCTCGAGACATTCGGACACGATTCATCTGACATTCCCAACTTATGACGGACTGGGACAGTTTGCGTCTACGATGGTGCGGCATCTTGGCTGCGGCCGCAAAATATGGACATACACCCACACATATCTTATTTAATATCGTTACAATTATCGACGCAGCTTGTGTTACAGCATGTTACATTCCACAACCTTAAATTTTAGAAATTAAAAAGCTTCCAAATTCCAGTACTACGTCCAATTCTGCGGTTTTCAGCATATCAAAGAGTATCCAGAAGAGAGGCTAGGCATATAATTGATTGCCGAAAAGTATCAAGCCAATGTAGTTACCCACTGCAACCCGAAGAGCATTTGATCAACTACTCTCTTCCACCCATGTTCTAATTAGGGTGGACTTCCTGAGAACTACTTTACTTAGACTTTACACCTGATGCCTAAAACTCTGATATATATGAACCCTCCAATCTCTGCGGTGTCTACGATCTTATGACCTCGCAATTGAGACCTACCAAAAAGTAACATTGTCAGCCATCAAGGATCATTTATCCTTCAACTGTCCGCATCTCACTCTTAATTTCCTCCTGGCATATTCCTGGGCTACTGTCAAAATAGGGGTCTTTTGTCCAAAAAAAAATGGGGTGAAGTTTAAAAAATTATGAGGTCTGTGTGGGACAACAATGCTGAAAAATGGGGGGGGGGGGGGTCTAACAAGCCCTTACATACATGTTACCTCGAAAGTGGGAGTGACCCCGGGTGCTAATCTCACTTATATTATCCCACATGACATCATATTGCCTTCAATTACATACAACCTCTTAGATTGATTGACTTCTTGTTTCTATACCACCTTAAGTCCCTAAAGTAAAATGACTACAACCTGACGGTCACCACTAAAAAGAGCTAAAAGGGAGGGTGCGGCATTTGTGTTGTTAGATCTGGGAGCACTTTTCCCTCTGTAAACACAAGGCAGGAGTCTCTTCCCCGTGATTTTAAAAGGGGTCAAAAATGGCATTTAGGAGGGACTTAAGATCATCGCCAACTCATAATTATTCTCAATATCAATGACCAAGTTAATGCTAATGGACCCTTAAATGAGAAGAATAAATATCATTTTTTTCATTACCCATCAATTTTTTTTTTTTGTTTGATGGGAATTGGCCTTTGTGTTTTTGGATATGGCCCAACAAACAGGTCAAAAACATTTACTATAATTGACTAAAGTTTAGGGGATATCTAGAAATCCACTAACATTGTTTGGCAATAGGTTTCTGACAATTAGATCGAAAATGGGTACACTAGGTTCGACGTCAGTTTACAGCGAAAACGATCAATGTTGTCTTACCATTTGGATATGAACATTGTCCCATTGTACTTGGTGACTAGATGATTTTCACATAGTAATTTCCGTCTAACACAAATTGGAGGGAGGGCTCCGCATTTAGGACTTTATTTATATTATATTCTATATGTATATATATATATATAGATATATATATATATATATATATATATATATTATTATATATAATATATATATATATATATATTATAGCCCAAATACCTGGTCAGGGAAAAGATCTCATGAAAGGACTTATACCAAAACAACCCTTGTTAGGAGAGGCCTTATAATCCAAGGACTCATACCAAAAAATCCTGGTCAGGGTATACTTTTCGTGAAATGACTTGCACAAAAAGAAACCCTTGTCATGAAAGCTTCTCATAAAAAAGGACTCATACCAACAGGAACAGGACGCCTGTTCCAGGAAAGACTTCTGAGAATTGTGAGCATTTACATGACCAGAACCACGATACTGCATATCTGAAGAACAAACACTAACCATAAATAGTTCGCAAGTTTGCTATTTGGCGGCCACTTATTACTTTGTCTAGATTTCTTGATATTTAACAGACCATTTACCAAACTTGTTATTTTTTCCTGAGCGTCACTGAGAAAAAAAATTGGCTTGGTTAAATTTACAACGTGGGGAAAAAAAAAAAAAAAAATGCTTGTGGAGCCTGGAGCGATGTATTTGGTCCGCCATCTTGAAATATATTTCTGTGAATAACATCTTCATAGAACATGATGGCTTGTTGCCCTGTTCATTGGCATCCATAAGCAATGAATTACATTTGTCAGTCTTATACTACGACAAAACAAACCTTGTTGATGATATTTCATAAAAAGGTGGGTATTTTTGGCGGCCACTTTGTTTTGTGCACAAGAATTGATATTAAAACCGCCTCTTGAAACTCTTAAAATATAGTGTGTCTTTTATCATCCCATTAATACCATAAAATATGTTTTCACAATCTGCTTTACTAAGAAAAACACAACCACCTTCTTGGTTAAATTTCGGCTCAATATGGCATTTTTGGCAGCCATTTTGTTTTTACGAATATCTAAAATTGTGCTCAATGCTGATGGCCTGTCAGCATTTGCTTCTGTCAATAGATGGTCTAGAAGCATTAAGAATTGTTGAGAAAAACTATAGTCAACATTTCTAAGTTAGAGAAAAAATCGGAAATGCATCCGACTATAGTAAGTTTGCGTGGAGGGTTCCGCTCTCTCCTCGGTCTCTCTCTCTCCCGGCGCCGCGCACAAAGGCGAACTCGAAACCCCTGACCCAAGCATGTTGCTTTCCTTCCGAAAACATTTTCTCTCATGCAAATTTGATCAACAAAATACAATGATATTTTGTAAAGTTGTTAACTTTAAAATGCATATAGGGTAATGATCGACGGTAAAAACATGTAAAATCACTAGTGTCATAGCATTTAAAGGTTTTATGTGAACTAACATAAATTAAGGTGTTCATGGAGAGTTTCGTAAGCGGCAAGGGGGGGGTCGCGGAAACCTCGAGGTATTTAGTTTTTCAAGACTTCCCTATGGTGGTCTAAAGGATCCGTAGAAATTCCGCATTTAGAGAACGTTATTTTCGGCATTTATTTCCGCATTTGCAGCCTGTGCAGCGATAAATCGGCAATTTCCCTTAAAATTGGCCGAATCCGCGCATTAATGACCCACATTATGTCCCAAAGTTTTTTAGAAATTAAACCTAGAATTGACTGACATTTAATCAGTTTATGAGTTTTTAAATTGCTAAACATTGTCAGTCTTTCCGGGGTAAGTGATATAGAACAATTTTCGTATAGCGACATAATCGGTCAGAAGCAATCAAAAAAGGGACTCGTCATTTCTCATCAAACTAAAAATTACAAATATGTGTTGTTTCTTTACCGCGCGTAGCGGGTAAATTTTGGAAATTGAGGGATTTGAAAGCACAGATTTGAATGCAAGTACAGACTTCCGGAACACTTTTTTAATTTTTTTTAATTGCTGAAATGAATATGGAACCTAAATGGCCGTAAGTCTCAATTTAGAAAATATAACCCTTTTCTTGATTTTGGGTGATTTTTTAGACCCTTTTCACATTACAAACGGAACGTCCTGGTCCTTAAAAACTACCCTTTTTACGTGGTTCTTGACACGATGGATACCCCCTTTCTATGACGACTGATCCCCCCGTGGGATAGAGTCGAATCGTACTACTCTTTAAATTATTCGTTACGAAAATGGACCCAATCAATCAATATCTGGGAACTTTGAAAGTCATTACACTCCGTCCTCAATTTATTTGGATATGTAAACATAGTTCTGATACTTTTATAACGCTCAAATGTTGCCGGGAAATTTGGGCCCCCTTTTTTTTACCCTGTCACTGAAGATACTCACTGGGCAATTTTCCCCATACCTTTTGCTCCACAACTTTCCTCCAGAGTGCTGCTGTGCCCATGTGACTATTTTGTCCTCATCACTTAAGTCATGAGGGCTGAAATCAAAATAGAGTTTCCCGAAGTATAACTTCTTCTTGGCACTTTGTATGTCTGCTTCAAATGTTGCTGATAATGGTATTGTTTACTCTTTCTTCGCAGATTATATGTATATAAGGGGTATAAAAGTATGTTAATTTAGATATAAAAGGGCTAAATTGATATATTGTACAACCGACCGTATATTCTATAGATAAAAAGAACAAAATGCAAAGTTTGAGACAAGTCTCAAATGATTGCATTGCATTGACTTATGACATTGCCATTTGTGTTATAATCCAAGAACCAATTTTTGTTTAAGTTGTGTCGGTTTCAACATCATTTTGGCTTTTTTTTTGAGATTCTTTCTGGAACAAATGACATAAAAACATGAAAAGCTGAAATTTGTAATTGTATGTATTTTTATGAAGTACAAAATGATCAAAGTATGGAGCAGAGATGAGTTAATAGGCAGTAAGAATGTTTTGATATTGAGCAATGCATTTGATTTGGCAGAACAAAGTAGTACTAGAATGGTTATTTGATCTATGCCCCATTCGCAATGAACATTTCTAATCAAACAGCTGCCTATGAGATGCTTCACCAACGGTCTTGCCCCACAAGCCCGTGCGGATCAGACATACAAAGCATGGGCGCGTTGAAGAGTTAAATACGGCGAGTTATCAAAACTCGATTTTTTTTCATGCAGAACTCTTTAGTGAAGTAGTATTATTGTTGAATCAAGTGGACCAGTATACAAAATTTCTATTTTACAATACATGTGTACGAGTTATGTGAACCATTTCAATATTTTGGTTTGATTGACACCATTTTTAACTCGTTTGCAAACCCTTGCTTTTTTCCGATTCGGGCCACGCCATTGCAAGCTGGCAGAATGGCTATATGCACGATTGACTTGTATTCCACAAAAATGAACTGCCATTTCATTCCCGTCAGTGCAATCCGTGCTCTTTCATGTATTTCTACCTGGAATATTGCTGCACTGCTGGATCTGTGGTCTGCTGATTTTGTCCTGTATGGGGAAAATGCAAATACATCAACTTACATACAAGTCAAGACAAAACTTTTAAAAAAGTGGTGCCTGTAGCACATCTTTTTCATGCATTCAAAGTGGTGTGGCAAGAGTATGGGCATGCTGTCATGTTATAATTAGAACAAGGTAGATTGGTGTCTTAAATGCTGCCAAACCTAACCTTAAGATAAAAAACCTCAATATTTAACTAGTCTGCTGGTTCAACTATGATGATGGTGCTAGGTCATATTTCTTGAGTAGGGTTAGTACCAACATCCAGAGGGTACTTCAGGAGGATGGTTCTTGATGCATTTGTATGCAAATATTGGTTGAGCCAGACCACCCGAAGTAGCTATATTGGTATCACCTGGGGAGGGAGGCATTGATACCAGGGGTTCCTAACACTATGACATACGAAAATGCATGATGACCATTCTCAAGGGGTAGCTTAAGCGAGACCACAAAAGATTATACAGGGGTCAAAATTGAAAAGTGATTTGATTTTGTTGAAATGCATACCATAATTGTTGGTATGGTTACAAGGATTAACAAATTTATAGTTTGTGCTATCTCCGACTTCAGAAATTATAAGCTGGAAACTTATTATAGGTCAAAGGTTAAAATTTAGCTTCTACTGGGGTCAAACATTAAAATGCTTTAATTTCAGTGGAAATGGTCTTATATTGTTTGTAATGTTATCATAATTAAAATAGGGTATAGTTTGGACAATGTACTACATATAGTTACACCCACCATTAACCCCATCCTGTGGGGGTAAATAGTGGTAGTACTCAGGGCAACGCCAGGGGGATGGTTGGGGGTGTTTACCCGCCCGAGAATTCAGGAAAACGGGTTGTAAGCTATAAATTTGTGTAAAAAATGTTTTTTACCTATATGAGTTAATCACATAGTGTTTTGACCCTCCTATGATTTTACCCTGGTGCTGCCCCTGGTAGTACTAAACTTGGTAATACAAACTGTAGGTATAGAATGGCCATCATACATTTTTGTGTATGTCATAGTATGAGGTAGCCCTTGTATAATACCTCTTTGCCTACTGACCAACATGCCTGGCAGCAATTTCAATGAGACCCATATGTTTGGTACTAACAAAATGACTATTGTGCTTCAGTTTTGCTATCAATATGAACAAAGGATGTTTACCAAGTGGTTTATGTACAGATGTATGATGTCTAAGAAAAAGGAGTGTTTCATTACCTTTATATGTTGTACTTATTGATTTTTGCCAGGTGTTTATTAGTTGACAAGTTGATATCAAGAGAAACACTTTGATATCACAAGTTGATATACTCCTATTACTTTGCCTGTATTGTAATCAAAGAGTTAACCACAAATTGCTAATTTTTTTAAACAGTGTATGTCCATTGATTATGTATATTTGGTTGAAAACAAGAAGTATAATATCAAAGAATGTAGTTTGTCTCTATTCTTAATGTGTGATCCATTATTGTGTGCATTTTATTGACATAAAGAGAGAATACAGCAAAATGTACAAAACCTGACCCAAAATGTACAACCCAAAATGTACATAACCTGACCCAAAATGTACATAACCTGACCCAAAATGTACATAACCTGACCCAAAATGTACATAACCTGACCCAAAGTGTACATAACCTGACCCAAACATGTACTTACCTGACCCAAAATGTACTAACCTGATCCCAAAATGACCATAACCTGACCCCCCAAATGTACATCAAAACCTGACCCAAAATGTACATAACCTGAACCTAAAATGACAGACATTTCCTGAACCATGTGACACCACTTTTTTTCTGACACGCATGAATTCAGAAACCTTAAAGGAATAACAACCTGTGCTTTATTTCCTTGAAGGGTGTCGAATTCATGTGGGTCAGAAAAAAAGTGTCACATGGGTCAGGTTTACGGAAACTCCCCCCAGTATTTTGACAGAAACGCCAGAAGGGAGCTCCTGACTGGCCAATTACACAAGCTCTGGCAAAACAAAGAATTTTTTGGTCCTTTAACCTTCCAGTGGCGGAATTAAGAGACGGCAGTGTCAGCAGCTGCTGTCAGGGAACTCAGAAACCCCCTAGTCGCATAGTAAAGTCCGACCATTGCATCGCGTTCCCGATTCCTAAAGGGCCCCACTTAAGGGGCGGTTTATCCCGTTATTCTGGACATTTTGAGGAGCAATTTCACACATCTTCTTAAAAATGTCACCTAAGACCGTATTGTTCCTAATACAACGCCCCCGGGGTGGGGTGGTTGGTTGAGTTCTTTCAAAAGGGGGGGGGCATTTATTTACAGTCAAAATCCACCAAAAAACACCTACACATGCTTATTTTCGCCCATTACAAATAATACAAACGAACGAGAACGAGCAGGCGGACGCTGTTTTTGCACCTACCGTTGAATAAAAATGCGCGATGACTAGTGAAATCAACTGATTACTATAGTAGATTCAAACCCCATGTGTCACCTTAGTCCTTTCGAAGGACTGGGCTTTAAAATGAGGGCACATCGGTATGGAGAAATTAAAATTCCATGCTAAATCTTTTGAAATGGAGTAGCTGATAGCAGGGGAAAAATCAATTCTCTGCTTAATGACATCATTCAAGTCAACATAAGGGGTAGTTATAGCTATACAATTAACTCTCAAACATTCTGACTATCGTATTTGCTCAGTGGTATTCAATGTAAAGGTGAAGTTGAATTAATGTTACTGACTTTGGAGACACCCGCTTTTTGTATACGAAGGAACACAAAAAGTATTGCACTCATTGTGAAAATGATGTCAACATGACCAAGGCCAGATTATCTTAGTTCCTTCATGGAAACGGTGGATCGGGCCACATATTTTCTTTTTCTGCCCTCCTCTCCCACGACTCGCGCTGTCTTAAAACTTTTCCTCTGGTGACACGATGGGTTGAATATATATATAAGCCTGGCCATTTCCCCCGTATCACTGATCAAGATGCTGGGTCAAGATGGTGAACTGGCTATTTGCTCACCGCGGCGTGCCACTGTGCCCACTGCCACTGAAGATTAACAATGATTCATTTATTGAAAAAAGCAAGTTTTTGTAGGAATTTGTGCCTTGAAATTTGCACCCATATAAGAAATGCAAAGCCAATTCGATTGGTGGAAAGAAATTTCACTAAGTTTGATCATAAAAAACACAAGTTCAGAAACCCCCCAAACTTTGAAAATTGCCAAATTAGGTACAGTGCCTAGTACTACGTTTGTAAAATGTGAAATGTTCATTCTTGACACAAAAGGCAAGTTTTTGTGGGAATACTCGCATTGAAAATTTGCACCACATATAAGAACTGCAACCAATCGTATCGGTGGCAAAAGATGTAAAAAAGTATGATCGTAAAAACAACCAGTCAAGAAACAAAATTGCGCGAAATGCATTTCTTAACTACTCCCGTGACAGGGGTGGAAAATGGTACATGTTTGAAAGAAAAAGGAAAAGTTTTGTAGGAATTTTCACCTTGAAATTTGCACCACATACCGGGTTTTTGTCTCAAAAAAGAAAACTCTCAAAGCGCCCTCTTATTTCACGAAGAGAAAAAAGATTAAACCAACATATTATATTAATCTGACAAAGTGCATTTTGTCAGGTAGGTTTCCAACACCTAAAAAATCTTTCCAATAGGATGCATATTGATTAAGATGGCCGATTGAAAATTTGTACCACTTTTCATTTTATCAACGGAATTGCTGTTTCAGTAGTCTAGACAATGCACATTCTCCAACATGATTCGTTGAGTTTTTTGTTTTTGCGCAAAGGTCAGTGCGATATTGAAAAGTTTAGTTTCAAGTATTAGAAATTCCAATCTTGCTCAGTCTTCTTTTACTTGCGCTGCCCCCCACTTGGGGAAGTGGATGCCTTTAATACGGATCAGGCTTGCGTCTCGTTCCATTTCAAGAATCGACTTGCGAACCATTGCTGTCCGTCGGATGCTTGCAAAGGCAGCGGGTATTCTGTTGCGGAAGATCCCCGATTTGACTCCGCAAGACTTCCGCACTAGGGAAACTTCATTAAAGAGTTTGGTGTATGTACAGGAAAACCATCAGCAAAACTTGCCCCAGGAAAACTTCCAATAGAATTTACGCTGCCTTTGCAAACTTCCGACGGACACAAGAATGATGAGACGTCAACGGATTGAAATGAAATGAAATAGAGAGCGCAAACCTGCTTCCGTCCTTAATGGTCTTCTTAGAGGCAGCCCACATGCGTGGGGAGGGGGAAAAAGAGCAGAGCAGTAAAGAAGAATGAGGCAAGAATCTTGGAATTTCTAATTAAAGTTACAACAACTTTAGCAGTACTGATCTTTGTCGCAAAAACCAAAAGAAACCATAAACGAAAAATATTGTGTTGGAGAAGGGTTGTATTGTCTTAAAAAAAAAGACATCAAGACAGTAACAATCCGTGGATTAAATGAAAACAGTGGTAAAATTTTTAAATCGGCCATAACTCTTGTCAATATGTGTCCTTTGGGAAAGATTTGTTCCGGTGATGGAAACCTAATGAAATGTTACTTTTCAGATGTGTATTAACTTTGTATGGTTTCTATTTTTTCCGGTATAAGAAATGCAAAGCCATTCGATTGGGGGAAATTGTCCAAATAAGTTTTTGATCGTAAAAAACACAAGTTCAAGAACAAACCTTCGAAATTGCCATTTGTTTGTCCAGTGCCTCGTACTACGAACGAAATGTGAAACGTAACAGTCGTGAAAAAAAGGCAAGTTTTTGTGGGAATATCGCCTTGAAAATTAGAACCATATATAAGAACTGCAAAGACAATCCCATCGATGGAAAAAGCATTCTTCATTTGTCACAAAAGTATGATCGTTATAAAATTTTCAAAAACAAGTTCAGAACAAAATTCGCGGAATTCACCATTCATTCATACACAGACTCCCAGTTGACAAGGGGGGAGGAAGGGAATGGTTATATTCGTGTGAAAAAAAAAGGACAAGTTTTGTAGGAATTTCGCCTTGAAATGTGCACCCACATATAAGAAATGCCAAGACAATCTCGATGGCTGGAAAGAAATTTCACAATAAAATTTGATCATAAAAAAACACAAGGTTCAGTAGAACCAAATTTGGAAATTGCCATTTGAGGTACCTAGTACTACGTGCGGGCTGAAATGTGAAACGTAATATTCGGGAGGAAACAAGGGGGCAAGTTATGTAAAAGATGTCAAACAAGTATGATCCGTTTGTTAAAAAACCAAGTTTCAAGAACAAATTCGCCGAAATTGCCATTCATTTCTACACAAGTACTCAGTGATAGAGGGGGAAATGGTACATTGTGACGTGAAAAGATGGCAAGTTTTTGCGGGAATTTCGCTTGAAACTTGTACCACATAAAGAAATGCAAAGACAATTCGATTGGTGGAAGAAATAGTTCCAATAAAGTTTGACATAAAAAAACACAAGTTCAAGAACCCAAACTTTGGAAATTGCAATTTGTACGTGCCTAGAACTACGTGCGAAAAATGTCCAATGTTACGTACCATTTTTTCTCCCTTCTGTCACTGAGTACTGTGTAGAATCTGAAGTGGTAATTTCGCGAATTAGTTCTTGGACTTGTGTTTTACGATCATTATTTTTTTGACATCTTTTTCACCATTTGGGTATGGAGTTGTCTTTGCAGTTCTTATATGTGGTGCAAATTTTCAAGGCGCTATTCCCACAAGAAACTTGCCTGAATACATAAACAAGGAGCAAACTGGAAACGCGGAGGTATTTCGGGTAATATTTGCAAAAGATGCTTCGTATATTCACAGATAATCTAAGGCCAGCAGAGTGGACACTCCACTAGTGTTGTGTGAGAACGGAAGTGTGTATGTTCTGGGGAAGGGTTGCTCCAAGCGTCAGTAGGCTTAACATACGAAACACACTCTAGACAGCATACGTGCAGGAAAAGCAATGGCGAGCAGAGTAGATTGGAAAGTCTAGTTTCAGCTATTATTAATTGCTCAAATATAAACCCGCCAAAATCACAACAATTTTCCATTTCTTTCGATTCCCTAAAGAAAAAAGAAAAAATTAGTTAAATTTGCTTGAACAAATGAATGTTCGTGAGGAAGTGAGTGTGCACAGTGTTAGTGTAGACTGGCCGAGGCACTGTATGCACCGTTTGGTCTCATGACGGTCCGAAATACTATAGACCTCATTGACACTTTTAGGTGATGTAGGTGATGGTAAACCTTCGAAAAGTAAGATAAGATTCATTTTGTCCATAAATATGATCGACAAATTTAACATTGTGTGTGAGGTGATGATTGATTGAATTATTTGGTTGTGACTTGGCAAAATGGAAATCGGGAAGCTCTTCCAGTATTAATTTCAAATTGACGAAATCATGGTGTCAATGGGGAGAGGAGGGAATGGAAGATCCCTATGCCCCCCCCTCCATGAAAGAGGGCTAAATAAAGTGTGATAACGCAAACTACCATTGCCTTGAAATCTAAAACGTGTCTCCCCTATATCTAGAATTGAAAATCGATGGATATAAGGGAAAAATGTGGTTTTTGGGACTTTGAAAAAGTGAACTTAAGCCCCCGATACTCCTTATTCCATAATAAAGTGAACACTATTTGGTATATTGAAGAAAAAAAGAAAAATCTCATGACCTCCTTGCGGGCCCTACGTGGGAAATTATTAATATCAATTTGGATAGTAAGGTGTTTGTAAATCTTAATTCAATAATCTTTATTCATCACAAAGGTATTGAAAATAAAGAAATATTTCAAATGAAAGCTGAGCGTCACGCGATCGTATTTGGGGACCCCCCCCCACCCACCCCCCCGATTTACCTTGGAAGTAGTATCGATTATGATTTATCAGATGAAAGCCCGTATTTTTTCTCATTGTCCGTACTGAATTTGAGCCCACAAATCCATTTCATTCCCAAGATATAAACAAAAAAACCGCCGTTTATTGGTTACCATCAATATTAGCACAGTATTGAATAGGGGGCTTTGCAAACACGCATTGTTGCCTCTACATCAAAACCGTTAGTTTGTTTCCCACGGTATTTTTGGTGGGGTGTATGTGCAAGTTGCCCAAGGCTTCTCATATCAAGTAGAGGAGACACACAATACCATTTAACCGGAAACAAGCACTTGGGCTCATTGGCTAAAAAGCCACTAAATCGATGATTTTAGGCCACTCACATAAAATGGGTGGCAACGAACCTACAATTTTCGTATGGTCCCAGCTAGGTTTGTGATTAAAATTAAAGTTTTAATTTAAAATGTGGAAAATAAAATTTCAAAAAATAGATATACGGTATATTTTTATCTTTCAATGCAATCTATAGATAAATTGAATCATTGGCAAAGAGTTTCGGTTCATAGTGCCACATGGTACCAATTAAACGTAAGACCAAAATAGTGCTTTGTTAAAAAGGAAAGGAAAAAAAGCATGGAGTTACTCAAAAGATTCCGGTCACCAAGTACAATGACATGTATGTACTGCACTTCATTACCAAAAAAGGGCTCTTATGGTGAGAGAATAAATGTAGAAAGCTGCCCAACATTAGGGATCTAGCATTTCACCTAATATTCTTATAACTGTTAAGTTCTAGCAAACACTTTTTTTCATTTCATTTTCCACTCTGTCTTTCAATTTAAATGCAAGATTTGTTTCAAAAATATCCTGTATCATTTGTATACTTTCTGAGAGTCTCTGCCGCCGTCGTCTGCTGAGTTTCCTACTGGACGCATGTCGGCGCGATTCCCCATGCAGTGATTTTGATGACGTGGCAGCGTTACATCGTTCACCTTGTTATTTAGGCGGAGGTGTCCCATCTGGGTTAAGATGATTATCTTTGGTATATTTATGATAAGGATACCGACAACATTATGCTTCGATCCCATCGGCCACTACCAAATCAAAAAATCGGCCACTTGCGAACCAAAAAGAAATTATAATGTGGAAGCTAAGCAAACCCCAAAGATAAGATAATGCATCGATTACTGTTTACGTCGTTCATCTATATATCAGCGAATTTAAGTGATCCATTCGCTAGACACTATGGGAAGGCGAGTGCCTGAATAAGGTCACATTCCAACATTGGCGGCCTCCAGGGAAGCTGATGAAGTAGGAAAAACTTGAGTATTTTAATAGTATTAGATCCATCCACCATCCTCATGGGTTGTTATTCTCAAGTGGTCTTGATGTTTTAAGAAGCCGAAAGGATTGCTCAGCCAAAGGCTCCTTCCAGTTATTTATGATAATCAAACATGGAGGGTGTTCTGTTAATAGGCGGTTTTGTTCTAAGTAGTCTTGATCACGTTTAGCAAGGGAGGGTTTTTTCTTTCTTCAGTTTTTCAACTTATAACAGGACTGGTTGTCGCTATGGCTCGAAAACTTTTAAGACTAAAAAGCTTCTTAATTGGCTTTTGATTCTTTGCAGTAATTTTAGATGACCACGACTTCTGCTGGTTTCTTGGCACACTTCGTAATTGGAATAGTTAAGCTGCAGGATCCATAAAATCAGTCGGAAAACTCCTAAATATCATTGTTGAAGGACCTAACTTTGTTATTTGTTGTCAGATAACTCTGCATGCTTGACATGTTATCGGGACCTGTGGTCCGTTCGCGAGACTCAGTCGTAAATCTACCACTAGAAAATTGCAATGGATATGTTATGTACAATGGTTGACCAAATTGGTTTCACTTCTAATGATACTCTGTAGCCCAAAGAACACGGGCTTACTCAGAAAAAATTTGTCTGAGAAAAATCTTTTCCCAAAAAGTTTCTGTACCTAACGGACGGCTTGCTTCTTCCAATTGGGTCCTCACGGACTACGGTATTTGGGGTTTCATAATGTTTTTATATTGAGATTTATTTGCCCGCCTCACTTGCTGATCATCTTTGCGCTGCTAATGGAGTGGATACGTTAGTGTAATAGCTATAAAAGCCCACAGCTTTGGACTTGTTGTCCAATTTTATTATGATTGATTGTAGTATTAAGAAAAACGAGAGAGTCATTTTTAATCAGTTTAGAAATCATTTCATATACCATGGTTACTGGGTTTGTTAAAAATAACATCAACCCAAATTAGGTCAAATGTTAATTCCCGTACTTTTGGATGCGTGACCCTGCAACGGAAAACCCGGTACCATCACTCCTCTACTGTCGGGTACCTATGCTCGTTCGTAGGATCGCGAAAAAAGGCTGTTTTTCCTCAATCCATTTCGCGAATTTTTATTTGCGCGATATCAGAAAAAAAAGGGTACTTTTTCAGTTTCAAAGTTCGCCAAATTTTAAAAAGGGATAGTTAGTACAGTGCGGGTGGGTCGCAGAAACAAAAACCCGTATTGAGAACGTTTTTATAATTTATCCGTGCTTTTCGACATGGATTAAAAAAAGTATCAATTCTCAAACCTTCAGCTGACGGACATACTAGGTCTATATGTATTCTTAGAGATTCCTCTTGTCATCTGCGCATGGTTTACATGCACCTTGTGTAACTATACATCGTTTTTATTGTTGACGTATTTTACATAGTTCGCATTTGGATTTGGAAAGGGTGATAAATTAAAAATTCATTCATGATTTCGCGAAAAAAGGGGGTATATTTTAGCCCTAAAAATTCGCGATTTGGCACAAAAAAGGGGGGGTATTTTTTTTGTAAACCAAGATATGCGAAAAGGGGTGGTTTAAATTCCTACGAACGAGCATGGGGATACCCGACAGTAAGAGAAGAGTGACGGTACCGGGAAACGGAAGAAAAATATTCGGCGCTTGAGCACTCTCAGCTAAATTTTTGGACAAACCTCTTCTTAATTTGTTCCACGAACCATTTTGATACATAACTAATATTGGTATATGGTAAGGAATGCAAGATAGCCTACAGAGTGTTCCAAGCAAAAGAGTATTCTCTGATTGGAAGAAATTTAAATAAAAAAACAATTGTGTTGTAAGATTCCTGAGACCGAATCAGTTTTCTATATTGATCAATTATTAATGATTACTAGTTTGTAATTTAAAAAATGTTATTGTGTTGTACACAAATGATATTAGCCCTATAACAAACCGCATTCGAAACGTGTTGCCCAAAGTAGTGTTTGGGTATTAATTTTTTTTTTTTTTTTTTTTTTTTTTTGTTTTTTTTTTTTTTTTTTTTTTTTTTTTTTTTTAAGTTTACGAATTCTCTATGCACTTGGCGTCAAACGTGATTAAATTTTAAACCATACTTATATGTGTTTAGATATTAACATGTGTAGACAAAGTGATCAGATATTTCTGAATGTTTAGAAATATGGTTCAAATAGTGTTCAAAAGGGTTTATAATTTCTAATCACTGTTCCAAATATCAGAGAAAACGTTTTGTTTTTCTACTTCTCATAAATTTGGTCAGATATTGGCAGTTGACTGGTTTCTAAAGCAAGATTCTTAGGTAACATCAGTTGCTGTTAGGTCATTCTAAAGTTGCCAATTGATTGCTATTCTAACGACCAACATAGGAGGACAGGATCCTAGTTGTTAATTTCTGTCGTTTTTATCCATGCAAGGCAATCTCGAAATCAGCGCACAAGATGATACTTGACAGTTGTTGACGAGAGACTATCCTAGCTTTGGATGAGCTCATCCCTTATGAGGAAAAACACCCACTTCAAATCCAATCCAAGACGCACGTGTGGCTGTCCCTCTACGCAACCGTGAAGCCAAAACGTCCAGCTTAAAGTAGCAGGTCTGACACAGAATTTTCCTATAAGTTCCTTTCTATTTGACTTTCATAAGAAACACACATTTGGATACAGGACTTATTATTGGGCCCGGTCCCTCTGTAGTAAGGTTGTGTTTTCAAACAGCTAGCACATTTTCACATTGATATATTACATCGTAGGCATTACTATCATAGTACAAAAAATACTCATCACCTCTCCAGGGGTTCGTCCGCGAAAACTCAGTCGTAAATATACGTGCCTACTAGTCATGCTGAGTGGATCAGTATCTTATCCAAAGCACTGTGTAAATGGTATGAAAAGTCATTCTGTAGGACATGACACATGAGTTTAGTATTACACGTAGGGTTACGCATGAGGTTCGCGAACGGACCCCAGGTTATTACCTGTCAGCAAGCTTAAGCTTTTATGTAATTATGCTGATTGTGCGTCTTTAAGCACAGTGTCTCCTTCAAACAGCAGCTCTTCTTGGCTGCTAAAAATCCAACCATTTAGTTTGGTGTGTGCAATTTTGTCATTTCCACAAAGGATTTCTAGGGTTATGACATCCAAATTAAAAAAAAAAAATAAAAAATCTATTGAGATAAGAACCCAAAAAATGGCTCAGTAAAATTCTGAAGACAAAAATCTGGAGCCACATATCCCAGAATCATTCTGAATATTGTGTTTCATAAAGAATATCGTATTTATATCATTGAAGATCTAGAGACCACTACTAGGTACTGGCTATATATTAAAGGCCATACAGCTACTTGGTTATTGCATTGTGAATTATATTATTTTGTACATGCTTTAATGTAAGAGTACTCATAAATACGGATCTCCCTTTGATCTAGACAAAATGGAGCAAGACTCCTCAGTGCTTGTGTTTCGAAAATTTTGGACCCAAACCATGATTATTGGGGTCCATCAAAGAGGGCGCTCTATTAAAAAACAACAGATTGTGGGGACACGTGGTGTGTTGTTGTACCTACCAGTGAAATACCACATTCATAAAAAACACCTCAAAAATTGGCTGGCTACCATGTATTATGCAGAAGGAAGCAAGAAAACACAAAAATCATGGTGAAAATTATTTCAGAGAAACTAAGTTGTGGGACCAGCTGTCGGTTCCCACAATTCATATAGTGGTCCCACAATTATTGGGGTGTATTTCAACAACTGGACCCGAAATTGGGGATAAGTTAGTACACATAAGGGGGGTCCTTAGGGGGTCCCCACTCATGGTCCCCACCATTCACAAAGTATCGCACTCAACCCTCGTCTATTATCGATCGTCTATCAAATGATGTGTTTAATGTAAAAACGACCGTATACGCGGGTACTTTGTCGGGACCCCACTAAGAAAGGAAGAAATCTCCACAAATGTAGCACCGTAAAATGGGGACTCAAAATTCCCCACTATGCCTTTGTGTCCCACTTTACAGTGAAAAAAAGTGAGAAATAATTTAAAGAACACCCCTTCCGCACCAAATGCAAAACAATATTCCTGACCAAGCAAAATGGCAGACAATACCCATCCGCCCCTTTCAAAAGACTAAACCCCCGGTACCCCTGCAGCAACTTGCACCCACGTCGCTTCAACTGTCTCCCCACCCCAGTAAATTTTGTTTGGTGTTTGTTGTCCCCAAAGTGTCCCCGCATCTACTGCTTTCACGGCTGCTTGCCAACTCTAAACGGAGAACGAAGTACATCTAGCAAGCATAGTAGAGGACATGCAAGAACGTAGTTGCCAAGTGTCTAATATGAAGCACCAATGTCGGACCTGCTGATAATCGCCGTAAATCCAGAGAGAGATTCTTACGCAAAGGGGAAGGCGTGAATTGTAAGTGGCACCAATTGTTTTTATTATCGATATCCAAAGTCCAAACAAGTGGTTTATTGAATATGTTGTAGCCAGAAACGGTACAACGTATGCCTGCTTCATGTGAAGTCGGCAAGGTCCATGTCGTGCGATAGTTGCACACTTGAAGAAGTGCAAAACCATCCTAGAAGAGGTCTTGAAGAGTCTCTAAGGGTTATAAGAGAGTCGCCTTGTGGAAAGAAAAAACTTGTATCAATAGAGTAGAGCACGGACCCAATTAAAACCTCATCGTTACATCCATACAGAAAAGGTTTGACACCTTGGTAGTTAGTATGGAACCCCTATATCAATGCTAGGTAGTAGTACTCAAATTGTGGTGTCACTTTTGAATAGGAGCCAAATTAAGTTCACGGGGTCAAACTTTAACATGCTCCAATCAAGTTGAAATGGATGCCATATTGTACGTCTGGTCATAAGGAATTCCAAGAATGTATAGCTTGTACAATCTATGACCATTGGTTGGGAGTTATAGGGTAACAATGGATAGAAATGGACACAGTGGGGGTAAACGAATTCCCTTTGCTATTCTGCTCCTGATCTAGAACCAAAAACATCTTGGTATTAAACCAGTGAGCATTTTCCCTGATTTGATCATCTGGGCTGAAATGCGCATTTCATATTGAGAACGGGCCGATCTAAGGTTGACTACAAATTGGGGCTACAGGGATACTGGATTAGGATTACTACTTGTGGTTGGACCGCAATACAGCACCACAGAAATGGAACGTCTCTTGTCTTTCGCGCTTTGGAGCAATATGTACACACGAGGAACTTGCCGAATTCAATGAAGCAGACAGACGTTGTACCCGTTTCTGGCTACAGCATATTTGAAAACCGCTGCGTTTGGAACTTTGGATACTATAAGAAGAAATGAATTGGTGCCATTCACAAATTATAAGCCTTCCATAATTTCTCATAATTAGTAAACCGGAACCGATAACAATTTAAGAGAATGTATAGGAATATAAACTGAAAAATCACATTGATACTAACAAAACCATATTTTTGCATGAAAGTTCATCTGTATTGGTAACTGCTATGTTGAAATATTAAGCTTTTGATCTCAATACAAAGAAATATTTACCTCCGAAATTTTCAGCTGTCCATACTACAGCTTTCATCAGCAGTATGACCCGATTTGACCTTGATGTGGCGATCAATAATCGAGTCATAGACATTAGGAAGTCGGTAGCGCCCTGTCTTTGTTGAGAGAAGGTTTGTTGGCCCTGATGTAGATGGCTTCTTTCACTCTTTCAAAGTAGCGTGTCCAAAACAAGAACTTTGTCCAAGTCGACGTGGTGGCCTGGCTACTCTATGTGGATATGTTGAGATACCTCGGAGAAGGTGGGGCTTGGGCGGCGATGTTAGAGAAATCTGGTCCTGAGAGAACGTTCAGTCTCCAATATACGATTCCTGGCATTTACCTCTTGTGGTATGCCCTTCAAGCATAAGGGTTTGTTTACGCCTACTAGGACTTTACGTCAATATCTAGTAGCACCGAAGGCCAGATGAGAAGAAGGATATCACAGGTGTGGCAGGCGATATGGCCCTCCGGGCCACCGTCGGAACAATGGGAACAATACGGTAATCGATTCAGTTGACTATGCACGCAACATTAGTTTCACGTCTTTATTCAATTTCGTATATGGGCCCGGACTATGAATCCTGCCGGACAATCTCCTTCACACGTCCTGTTATTATGAGTTCCTGGTCAAGGGGGCACTATGTTTCAAAAGTATGTATCTTTTAGTAACCTGTGTAAAATTTTCAAGCATTGAAAATTCATTTGAAAGGAAGTGATAAAAATTTTATTTTTTATGTTTTCAATTGATTGGATAATTGAAATTATATCATGTTAAGCAGGTCTACCGCCCCATTCAATGGATTCAACAATCACCACCTGCCGGACGCCAGGCTTACACTATAGTCTGATTTGTAGTCTGTCAGTATACGTATTGTCGATGTAAGAATTCATTTGGAGGGATGTGTTTGAGATTAAAACTCAACTGAATTGATACTGTAACCCATTTACATGAACCTCTGTGCAATCAAAATGTAAAGGCTTCATACCAGATCAACTGAATATGCATTGTCGTACAGTTCTGAGACACGGATACCGATCCTTGTTTGAATCAATCAAAGAAGGATAACGTGTCATGAATATATAGGCCGGTGAACTCTTACGGTTGAGGAGGATTAGACCACGTAAATATTGTAGTTTCGTATGAGTGCCAAAAACTTTAGTATTTTAGACAAGTATTGCCAAGCTGCCATGCATTATTTCTGGAAGGGAGGCGAAAAATTTAAACGTACAGATTTTATACTATTCCTTATGAAGTAAAGGAATTGCGGGTAATTAATTATTCTATCATTTTCTTTTCTTATGTGTGAAGGCTTCAGAGTTTGTTCAAGTGGGTGTTTGAATTTATCAGTTATTTGCCTGCATTTTGTTCGTGAGAAAAGGGGCATTTTTTAATTGTGGCCTTAAGCTGATCTGGTATCGTCACATCGGGAATTCCTAGTGTATTGATTGGGTGAAGTAGGCAACTTCGAACGAATGGAATCTCGGACACCCCCAAAAATTTAATGAACTGACAGGAATAAAAAATCATGATAATATGGTATGCATTACGTTGTATATAGTGTGTCGCGAGGTTTTTGTTGGCACCCATATACTATTTCATCTGAACAGACTATTGCTTGACTTGGACTATGTATGATGCGAAATAAAATCCTGCCCCTCATTAATCTTAATCTCCTGACGAATAAAGTTACTATTATATCGCGATCTACATAATAGGAACTGGTTAATGCCTAGAGTAGCTTGACGTAAAAAAAGGAGAAATGATGGGATCAACTGTATAATGGCGTTTCCCAAGTTAGTATATTTAGCACGGATGGGCAGTGGAGCTTCGTATAATCCGACTGTGCAAACCAAGATAACGCTTCCATGCATACAGTCATTACGAAAATATATTGTTAAAGAACTAGAGTCCGTTCAACATTCTCATTGTAGGAGTTTAAAAATGATAGCAAGAGAGATATTTGAATGAGAAAAATGGAGGAAGTGCGTATGCATTCGTATCTAAAAGGGTAAGAGACGTTAAAAATGTGGTTCAATGATGCCGAGAACATCGCTGAAGATATGATTACGCAGCTGTTTAAATTTGTAATTTCGTTATTTAATGATGTTGCTACTTGGTATAGATGATCTTTCAATATTGATACTGGGAGGTGACATCAATGACGACGATGATGTTGATGATGCAATGATGACGAATTAAGGTGATGGTGGTGGGATGTAACGGTATGCACTATGCAGTTGATGGGATGTTGTTGTTGATGATGGTGACGATGGCGATGACGACCGACGATAATGTGATGATTTGAAATGAGGATGATCTGATCATGGTCTTGAAAAAACTTGGAAGACCGTTGCATGCAGCAGTGTTAGTTTCCGGTGTGGCAAGAGACATAGTCCCCCGGATCAAGTCCAACATCTTTTACACGGTGCAATGAACGTATTCGTCAGCGAAGTTTACGTGTACTCCGGATGTTACTATGTCAACTGGATCCCGCTTTTGAGTCCTGCACAACACGATCAAAATGATCGCCCACACAAGTATATGATATGTACTAGCTTCCAAAAGTGCGTGTCCAGGAACAGGGAGTTACGTAATCACTTTCGATGGCGAATTGCCACATGTGCGTGAGGATAATAAATAATGAGATTTATATAGCGCCTTTACCAAGTAGACAAGCTTGTTGCTATTTATTACGCTGCCTTAAGGAAAGCGTCCAATCATTCTCGCGTCATTAAAAGGCATCCCAGTAGATAGCGAAACGAAGAGTTTAGCTGAGAATTATGTTGTGTCGTCTGAATGGGCACTTAGGGTCCTTAGTGCCAAAAGTGTTGACCAGGTCTAAAGTAGACCTGTCTAGTGTGACTTTAGTAACCGCCGAAAAGAAATTTTCCTTAGCGTGACATGAATAGTTGTGTATTTATTTAACATTTGCATTTAATCTTTAAAATGTGTAGTTATTTATAAAGAAAATGTAAATAACTGTCAATGTATGGTCCTGGGGTATGCCTCTAAACGAGTGGGTCAAGGTAAATAGAGGTCATGGCCCCAAAATGGTAAGATTTACCAAATCGTCGGGTTTTTCACACTTGTCAATCGATTTTTACAAGTGATACAGTGGCCTGGGTAGTGTCACATGGTTGGCGTGGTTGGTGACTCATGTGACCTGGTGAAATTGTTCGACCTTCGTCTCACACCTTGGAGGCAGACGAACATACGTTCGGGCACGCTGTATTTAAAAAAAAAGTAATATAAGTTTTTTTTTTTTTTTTATTTTTTTTTTTTACGGTGTCGTGTGCTTTTTCCCTTCCAAAGGTATAACGTTCCCGCTTCCATCTGCTACATTAAGGATATTATACCAACATGACTTATTCATCTCTCTACTTTAGCATTAAGGCAGCAATATTGTTGTTTCTAACTTTGAGTATACTCTTCGCCAACATTTTGTGGCTCCCAGCTCTGTATCAATGCAAAATGTCAACAGTGTTTCAAAGGTCTTTTTGGTTTCCCTCAGCATGGCTGGCATATCTGCAGCTCTGTTCATCACCTTACCCAGCGCATGCTTCACGCTGACTCAATATCAGTTCCATGACCATATGGCTTCTGACATCATCTGTATCTGGCAAAACACGTGGTCATCCGTCTTTCCAGCTGTTGGCATTGGTTCTCTTCTAGCAATGACAGTGGACCGCTACATAGCTGTTGTCCATCCATTTCGACATTTCTCCTTTCTCACGCCAGCTAGAGCCAAGTTTATTGTATTGCTAATGTGGATTGTGTGTATCATCAAGTCCGTGCTCTGTAAGCTCGTTTTCAAGAATGTCATTGATTTCAGTTTGGGATCACGTTCTTGCCCCGTGAACGAAACTCAAATTGAGACACCTTTCCGCGCTGTAGGGCTACCCGATGTAATCAATTTATGCTTCGTAGTCTTACCAGGCCTGGCCATAATCATTATTTATACAAAATTGCTCCTCATATCACGACATCATGCGAAAGAAATAGCCATACAATCATCTCATTCGTCCAATCTCAATCAGCAAGAAGTGCGTAAACCAGAATTCCGAGCAGCCATCACATTTTGTTACGTAATCGCTGCATATTTCCTGTCGTGGACGCCATATATCATTGTGCGTGTTTACGAATACACCAGAAATGTATATGTTACAGATCACGTGGCTTTTGTAGCGGATATTTTTGTCTATAATAACGCAGTTTTGAATGTTTATGTGTATCAGAGGAGAAATCGATATATCCGACAAACAATGAGGGAAATACTGCGGTCTTCGATTTGCTATTGTAAATTAACAGAGCTTTGTATAAAACGTTGTTTTAAATAAGGAAAACAAAGGAAATGTGACCAAAGCTTGCGAGATCTGGGTGTGCAACTAGCAACTCTCTAAAACTTAAGTTTCGAATGACAATTTTAGATCTCTTTAAAAAGCTACGTTGTGTATAGACCCCCCCCCCCCGTCAAGAGACAAGAGGGACAAGTTTCCAGGCATGTTTTTTTTTTCTGCCCACGTGGGACTGTCCTGTCTAGTCTTCTGCAGTCTTTTGTGGTCGAGCAGCACGTGGCAAAATTTGAACTGATACCCGGTACCCGCCACGATTTTTTCTTGTAGCCTAAAAACGGAAGGTCGGCACGAACACGGAAGCGGTAGCCGATGAGTTGGCGCGCATCATGAGTGGTTGTATGCAGTTGGAAAGTGGTCAGCAATGGGTATGCTCCAAGAGGGGGGAGAAGATGCAAGCCAACTGAACAAGACTTGCAGTCTTGATAGCAACATGTCACAACTGATGCTGTCGTGTTAAGGTTTGCGACTGATCGAGGACTGAACAAGTGGCGTCGCCTTCCAAAGGGGTAATTCAATTTTAACGGGACCACAAATTTTCGGCGAAAATATAGCCCAACCTTAAAATATACCCCTGCGGGACCTCTTTTTCAATACATAAATACAACAATAAGACCAAAAAAAGACTAAGAAAATTAACACTCTCCATGCCATTTTGCCGAAATGTTTTTGTTAATTTCCCTATTGTATTTCTGGACCTCTCACAACTGAATTTGTACCCCTTGTGAATTTGATACATCTTGCTGGAAGCTGCTATACATCTTCAACCAGGCCCGTACGTATTCCACAAAAGTGGAAAAAAGTTCCACTTTTCGTTAATGTTTTGATAAAAATCCATATTTTAGAGACAAGAAGGTCCACTTTTGGTGATGAGGTGTTAAAAAAAGACCTAAAAAAGGACATTTGTAGGAGGGTTAAGAACTTTTGAAACCGCTATGGGGCCCTGGAAATTACCGTTCGCGATTGTCACGTAACAATTACAACAAACAATTCCATTGTCAAAGTCATTGCAAAATAGCAATTGTTTTTTACAGCCAACTAACTATAAAAACAGTTAATACTACCTTGACTTTCACCTCGATATGTAAAGTTCCGGTTTCACTTTGTACAAAACGCCATATAGAACTTTCCCAAAATAAAATGTGGTCGTGTCTCGAACATTAGTACACACATCCTTCAATAATTATTATAGTCGGATTTTTTATCGGGTCAGTTTTCATATGTCGAGGGTATGGTTTTACTTGAGGGACTGGTGATACTGAAATCAAAAGCCCAAGTATAGTGCGAGTAAATGACTTATTAGTGTAAAATGTTCCTTTACTGCAGATTAAAAGCTCCAAAATGGGTAAAATCCATTTAAAATAAATTTTAAATTTCATGATCCCATTTGAGTTAAATAATATAAAAGGAAGGTTGATAATTAATAATAGTTGTCATGTCTATGTGTAGAAGGTGCAAGAAGCCTCAATTAAAATGCACGTAAATGACTTTGCCTGGTATGATATATCTGGTGGATTTGCCAATATTCGTTTAATGCAATAATCACTTTCGACTTGAAGTGGGTGTGGCGATCAATAAATCACGCTCTATTTGTACGCTTTTTTATGTGTTATTATGTGTGTATATATGTTTTTTTTATATAACATATTATTTTTTTTATTTTTTGCTTTTTTTAAGTTTTTTATTTTTTTCTTTTGAATTCAAATCAATCTTCAGGTGAAGCCATGCAAAAATTTGGTTCATTTCACGCCACATAAAAGTGTTATTGATTTACTGGATAAACGCGCAACCTCTCAAACACGAATAGAATCGTCGAAAACGTTTAATGAACTGACACGAATAAAAAAATCCACACTAAATTTGTTTCACTTCATTAGAATAGCTTTCAACGAATTCCAATGCATTCTGTAATGTAAGTGGTAGTTTAAATGTGAAGGTCACATGCCATTCATAAGATTTTTAACCATGCTTTGAATGAAATCAGTAACGTACGATGACATCAAATAATAATATGTAGGCTTTGTAAACACCTCGAAAGGTCGACTAAACGCATACTGAGAAAACATTCGTCATAATTCATTACAAGCATTATTTTTACCGCATTTAACTCAAAGGGAATGTTGGAATTTAAACTTATTTTTAATGAATATCATCTTATTTTGAGTGGTCTTTAATGTAAACAGCGATACAATGCATTTAATATTATATTACTCCGGTTCAAATACAACCCCCTCATAAAATATTAATCTTGACAGTACTACGTCGGGAGAGAAGGTATTTTGTAATCCACAGAATCAATACAATCTATGGCAGTATATTGCACAATAGAACAGATAAACATGGTTTTTCGTCGATTAAACTGAGTTTTCAATTGAAAAAACCTGGTTTTCAATCGAAAAAACCGGTTTTTCAATTCTTGTCAGAGGTTGTTTGTAAACCGTTGGTGTTTTTTTTTTCAATCGAAAAACCATGTTTTCGGAATTCGATTGTCATAGTTTTATTTGAGTAACCTGGTTTTCAATCGAAAAACCAGGTTTTCGGATCCGATGTCATAGTTTTTTGATAACACCGGTTTATCGACCGAGAAAAAACCTGCGTTTTTCGCCGATATAAACTTGGTTTTTCAATTCGATGTCATAGTTTTTTTGATAAACCTGGTTTTTCAATCGAACCAACCAGGTTTGTCGCATTTGATTGTCTGTTTTTGATAAACGGTTTTATCGAACGAGGAACCTGGTTTTTTTCGCCGATAAATTGGTTTTTCAATTCGATTGTCATAGTTTTTTATTTGAAGTAACCATGGTTTTTCAATCGAAAAACCAGGTTTTTTCGGATTCGAGTGTCAAGTTTTTGATAAACCTGGTTTTATCGCCCGGAAAAACCTGGTTTTTTTCGCGAGATTACACTGGTTTTTCAATTCGATGTCATAGTTTTATTTTGATAAACCGCTTTTTCAATCGAAAAACAGGTTTTCGGAATTCGATGTCATGTTTTGAAAAAACAGTTCTCGATCGAAAAAACCGGTGTATATTACGCATCACTCTGTCATCGGTGCGAAGAAAGCCAAACCTAGGCACATTATGTAGTGCATTTTGAACGTTATAATATTGGAATGGAAGCAATGACCTCTATACATGGATTAGCGGGGGGCGATGAGAAGTGAAACATTTTTGTCCTCCATTTTGAAAGGGAGGAAAAGTTGTCTCGCGGCATTACTTTCAATGGGGCACTTGTACGTCAAAATTGAATTTACTCCAAAATAAGGGAAATTAAAAGTTTTTTTTTTCACACCAAAAAAAATAAAAAAATTAAAAAAATTAAAAAAATTTTTTTTCACACAAAGGAATTTTGTTATATTCAAAAACAGATCATTAATGAACAAATAAAGAGAAATTTCCGAAAAACATAATGAAACAAACTGATAGCAAGAAATGTGAAATAATAAATAATAAATACAGTGAATAAAAGCAGAGCAGTGATAACATAAGATAACAGTTTGCCTTGCTTGGGATCTGCTAGGATCGAAACGTCAGGGCCACAACAGGCTATTTGTGGAGAAGCAGTTGGGGTAACAGATTTATTATTTTGATTAACATAAATTAAATGCATCTTGGTACAAATAAATATAGAAATAAATGAAGGAAGGAATGAATGCATGGAATGAACGAATATTAAATCCCAACCTTGCCTTTATTATTATGAATAATAAAAAAAAAAAGAAAGAAAAAAAGAAGGGAAGGATTGAGGGAGGGAGGAATGGGGAAGGAAAAGGAAGGGGGAGGGAGGGAGGAGGGAGGGAGGGAGGGAGGAGGGGGGAGGGAGGGAGGAGGGAGGGGGAGGGGAAGGGGAGGAGAGAGGAGGGGGAGGGGATGGGAAATGGGGAGGAGTGGGGAGGGGGAATGAGGATGCGGAGTAGGGGAAGGTGAAAGGGGAAGGAATGAGGAGGGACTGGGGGAACTCAAGCCGTGCATAGGAATATGCAAAAGAATCCCCTGCAGAAAAACGACTAAGGAGGAAATTTTCAGAAAAATAATTGAAACAACTGAGGAAATGGAAAATAATAACTAAAATACAATTGTAATTACAGAGTGCCGTTATAACATATGATTAAATGCATATTGGATTTAAATAAATAGAAATATAAAGAATTAATGAATGCATTGAAGGAAATAATTAATGAAATGGATGAAACAATAAATTCAATTACCTTAGCATAGGTAATGACTTATTATGAATAAAAATGAATAAAACTAACAAGAAGGGAAGAAGGGAGGGAGAGGAAAGGGAAGAAGGGAAAAGGGGAAGGGAAGTGAAAGGGCGGAGGGAAGTTGGAAGGGGGCGGGGAAGTGGAAGGTGGAAGGCCGAGGGGGAAGGGGAGGAGTGGGAGGTAGGGGGAAAGGAAAATGAAAGGAGGAAGGGAGGAGTAATGGAGGGGGGGAAGTGAGGGGAGGTAGAGGGTGACCGGGGGAGGTAGAGGGAGGGAGAGGCCGGGAAGGGAGGGGAGAGGGGAAAGGGAGGGGAGGGAGAGTGAGGGAAGTGAAATTTTCCTGTTAAAAATATTCACCCAATAATTTATAAACATTTTTTCACATGACATCATCTTTTTGGCAGACATTTTATGTTTTCAACTTTTCATCAATTAATAATGTATAACTGCACAAAATTGCACTCCAATATGGTACACAGTAAAGTAATCCCAGCATTTAGGATGTCTGTTTCGCGCCAATTAGCGTAAATATGACTGGGGTGGCTATTAATTTGTCGATGCCTACTGACCACACAATTTTTAATAAAAATATTAAGATTTTCTTTCATCAAATACAAGAATATTCACCACGTCTGCATTGACTCAGTACGCGGTGACCTCTATGTTCTGCCCTCCACAGAAATGGCCGCTGGGGAAAGTTCCGGTTGTTTCAATCGCCACTATTCAATTACGTGCGAGCCCGTACCATGTATAAACGTCTAGCCCTCCCATTATCATTATCTATTGGTCAGTCTTTGTAGACATGACATTGATTTTTGCGGAAGTGTCATCTAGTAGCTAGATGACAATTATTGAAATAATGGTCATCTAGTAGCTAAGACACTTCCGCAAAAAATATGGTCATGTATAACAAAAGCAACCATACTATAGAATTTGAGTTGTAGAAATACCGTCTACCATTGTCTGGGGGGGAAGGGATTATTAATTTAAATTAAACGCATTATGGACACTGCCATGATCGCAACAAATCCCTGTAATTAAGGGAGCTATTGCGAGCAAACCATAACAGTCGGTCAGCTGAATGCCACAGGCCGGACGGTTATTCATGGATGTCGCTGTATAGCAGGATTGTTTTAAAATACATAAGCTATGGGTCGCTTTAGGCGTTATAGGAATGATATGTAATGGGTCATTTACAGTAAAAAGATTAATTCCACATTTATACTTACTGTAATACTCTGAATCAAAGGTAGAATTAATGTTAGGGAATACCAATTATCGTGGGCATCTTGTATACTTATTTGCACAAAAGAACGGGGTACTGCATTATCTTTTTATTTGTAGAAAATTAACAACGGGGACTGGTCCCATGAACCAAAATTGACATTTAAAATAGCAATTCGACAAAAAATATATTACTCACCCGAAATCGGCGGTATTTCCAAATAGACCATTGCCTATAGCAAAAAATGACAGAGTTGGGCTCCCTAAGACCTACAAATCTGTCACAACGTAGAGGGACATTGTGATAGGTCATCCGACCTTCGATAAATGGAATAATGGACCAGAGTCTTATGGATACGATGCAGAACAACAGGAGATATATAGTGTGCTCAGCGGCGGTCGGAAGGCTTCCCACAAATTCACCGGAGTGCTAATGGGTGGCGTGCAGTAACAAAAACAGACACATAATTTGCAGCCTGGAGGCGAGAATGAATCCACATTAACCAAAAATCTTAATGCTTTTCACGAGGTGCCAATCATTTAAGATTATAAATTTGTGTGTGTCGTGATGGTGTATTCTGACTTATAATCGTATCTGAACGAGGCTAAAGGAAATTGGGGACTTACAGTCAGGCCTTGCACCTGGACCACATTCCTTGTCGTGGTGGTGTGTTGACCCCAAGACGGACAGTTAAGCCGAAACGCAGATTTCCTCTATGGGTTTTAGTGGGCAATAGGGGGTATACACAATACATCCAAGCTGAGATGCCCCAAAGATCGAATACCTCTGGTAGAGTAACCCCTAATTGGATTATCTATTGGTGATAGACTCGTACACATGCGAATATAGGAAGGAATTCTATGGTTTGCTTTTATTAAAGAAAAAAAGTTAGGCTTATGTCACTTTTAACGTAAATTATTAACGAGTATCCAAAATGGTGGCGAATAATTGGATAAAAATCCATTGAATCCTTGTCGGACGGTATGTAAGAGAAAGTCTCCAACACAAACCATTCGCAACGATAATGGTCGTCTAGAGATATGCTTCGCTTCCAGTTTCTGACATGTCTCGCCGCATGGTCAGAAACTAGCAAGATCAACAAATCTCTAAACGACCATTATATTCGCGAATGGGTCTGTTGGAGAACCTTTATCAAATACATAGAGGTCAGTGAATGGAAGTACTAAAATCAAATCTATCAATGTATGAATTAATATTTATTTTATTTAACTACATGATATAAATAAAACAACAAGCTGAATTAATGTTGAATGTTAGCTATCGCGCGCTGCTAGCTCATGAGCTCCTGTAGTATGCCTAAACCCAATTTACATGGTTAGAATCCAGGTTTTTCAAGCGAGAATCGATTGTCATAGTTTCGAAAAACAGGTTTATCGATCGAGAAACCTGATTTCGGACGATAAACTTGGTTTTTCAATTCGATTGTTCATAGTTTTATTGATAAACCTGTTTTTTCATAGGAAATAAAACCAGGTTTTTAGAATTCGATTGTCATAGTTTTTGATTAAAACTGGTGATCGACCGAAAAACCTGGTTTTTCGCCAGATATAACTGGTGTGTAAATTCGATGTCAGTTTTTTGAATAAACCTGGTTTTTCAATCGAAAAACAGGTTTTTCGATTTTGATTGTCATAGTTTTTGAATAAACCTGGGTTAGCGGAACGGAAACAACCTGGTTTTGATTCGATTGTCATAGTGTATCGACCGAAAAACCTGTTTTTGTGCCGATAGGGATAATACATAAATTTTTTTTTTTCAATTCGATTGTCATAGTTTTATTGATTTATACCTGGTTTTTCAATCGAAAAACCAGGTTTTCGAATTCGATTGTCACAGTTTTGAAAACAGGTTTTCGACGAGAAACTGCGTTTTTTCAAAAAAACTATGACAACTCGAATGCGAACAACATTTTTTTTGAAAACCAGGTTTATCAGCGATCGAAAAACCAGGTTTATCGACGAAACCAGGTTTATCTGTTCTTTGTACAATAACTTGCCATAAAATCTCAAGAGCCCAAACTGGATATGTTTGCGTGTGGGCCGTCGGGGGCTATATCCTGCCACGGAGGGGCGCATAAAGGTTGAGTAGATATTGCAAGTTGTGCCTCTTGATTGTTCTTTAATGTATATTGATTTATTGTAAAAAATTGTGTATTCAAACATTGTGCAATAAGATGTTTTTAAATAACAAATTAAAATTCGGTCACCGAGTTCTCTTTATCCCAATAAGAGCTTATTAGCTCCATGGGGCGATCAAAGACAGAAAGATGCTCGCATAAGAACATTGGTATACGAATACGAAGTAACTGATTTCTGCGTAGTTATTATTGTCTAATTATACCTTTCAATACTATGGGTGTGTCAAGTGCAAAAGTTGCATATTTGATTGAAAATGAATAAAATGTCATCACAATTCTTTCCTAAATATCAGTGACCAGTAGATGTACATCATGCTGCATTGACTCGAGCAAATAATAGCACTGTTGATATCCAGTAAATCTGCTCGGTATAGGATAAAGCACTTTTTATCTGGAAGTACAGAACCATTGTTATTACCCGAAACAGATTTCAGGTGCTCATCACCCGATTAAGATTAAGCTATTTTTTTCATGACGCAAAGCACAAGATACTTGTCCTCTTTCACGAAAAAATAAACCTTAGGCTTCTACTGTGCGTTCAATTAACTTTGACCGTATATTTCATCATTTTTCCGAAAAGGAAACAAAGATGAACAAAAAATCACGAAAGAAAGTTGTTTGGCAGACCGTGACCTAACATCTTTGTGCAGAAACAAAACTTAACTTACAGTAACTTGCCGCGTAACCCCATTTCTATTCAATTTACCGTGTTGTTAGCATAGGTCGCTAGACCCCTTCTTTTGTATTTTTTCTAAATACATGGTGGTAAATTGAATAGAAATATGAGGTCCAGCAATAAGTTCTGAATCTTGGTTCTGCATAAAGATGTTAGGTCACAGCTTACCAAGCAACATATCCACCATGAGATTTGTTCACAATAGTTTCTTTTTTCAATAAATGATGAAATATACAGTCAAAATTACTGAACTCACAGTAGAACCTCAAAGTTTATTTTAATCGCGAACAAGGCCAGTTCAATCCAAACTGGGTAGACATTCATATAGGAGTCCCAAGTATACAAATGAGGTATTGCCATTGATTCCGTCCTGCGCTACTTAACAACATCATACAGAGCATGGCGGAATCAATGGCAATAACTCATTTGCGTACTTGGCGCTTCTATGTGAAACGTCTACCCTAAACTAGAAAGATTAAATGAGAACTTACCTTGTTTGAAGTTTAATCTTTATTTTATGAGGAATGGGAGTGAGAGTTTACGTGAAGAACCCGCTCAGCTGGTCGCGTGGTCAGTCTTTAAATTCAGATATGAGGGTATT
>JAMKCH010001495.1:0-59542 GCA_023653785.1 Ophioderma brevispina
TGTTCTCGGCCAGAATACACCAATCCGATTTTACACATTCCAAAAACGCTCACTGGCCCAGCCATAGCTGCGGGTGCACATAATGCTTTGAACTCACCCAAATGTGCAGATTAAGTGTAGGCTTTTTTGAATTATACTAACACTTAACTGCATATGGGGTTTGCACTTCAGTTAGTGCCATCAGGGGGGGTTCTAGGACCCCCCCCCCCAATAAAACCACTTCCTAAAGGATTTTTTGATGAAATCCACCACATTGTTAGAAGCTTCAAAGACATAACAATAAAGAAATAAAAAAAACGAAGAAAGTGTTCAGTCTAGAAAATTAGGGGGCAAAAACATTGATTTAATTTGTGGTAAAATGTGCGAAAACGACACGAATGGTTTATGCATTGTCACGGCAATTTGCTTCACCTAGAGTGTGCTGATTACTTTAATTGGTGAAGAATGGTGAAGAATGAAACTATATTACACAATAAGCAACAAACATTAAAGTCTCCTGCCCATTTTTATATTTTCGGGTTACTTGTATAAGTTACCATAGGTTCCTACATAGTAAACCGCGTACATGATGTTGTATATAAAATATTATGGCTCCAATGGTCTACTATACTTTGCAACATATTTTTTTTAATTAATTATTTACTTGTTTATGTCACTAGGTGTCTGCATTATGAAAATCAGAATACAGTAACTCTAATAAGCTTTTTCATTTTTGTCATGGGCACTTCCTTAGTGCATAAGGGGGGGGGGTTCCTAGGGGGAACCATGCTAATTAACACGCAAAAAAAACACGACGCGATGGATTTGAATTTTTTTTATACCCAAATTGCAGCGCAACCTAAAAGTTTAGACAAATTTACAAAAGAAATAAACCAAATATATTGCAGGCTTAAAAATCGCCCGGCTGAAAAAACAAAAAATGGGTCCCTAGGAACCCCCCCCCTTATGCAGGTTAAGTGTTAATCAATCGCTGGTACAGACGTACAAAAGATTGGGTAGGTTTGGGGGTTTGGAGGGGCCCCAGTAATGGCGGATCAATTCTGACATCATTTGGGTGCGTCGGATTTGTATATAGTTCAATCTTATTCAAACAATGTGAACTCTGATTACGTGCACAGAAATAGAGAGATTGTTAGTGGTCACAGGAGAAAAGGAAAAGTCGTTAGAATTAGACGTTGGCGTAACATTTTTATTAGTCAGGTGGAATTTTAGGCACACACAGCATGAAAGATGGAAATGGAAGACAGTAACCCAGACTTTTTCTATTGATAGATTTAGTTGTCATTAGGACACCTAAGCCAATATTTTTGGAGGGTGTGCAAAAAAATTTGTTACAGTGCCCAGTCTTTAAAATCGAATATGGCTGCTACCAGTCCAAAATCACTAACAATCCCTTAAGTATTTCCGATTTAGAGATCAACAATATTTCTCGCACTCCGGTGTTTTTTAAGTACGAGAAAGTGTTGGTAATGTCAAACTTTATCACACATTGCCACAAAAATGCCCCAATCAAGATCGGATGCTCAAAAGTCAAATGTGCTCTCTCGGAATAATTAAAAATGATCTTAACACCTCCATTATGCCTTATTTACGCTAATGAATTACATGCTGAACACCTAAAAATATGTTCTGCAGGCGTTCAAAATTTGTTACAACCCCACCACTTGATCACCCCACTTTGCAAGTGTTTTACTTTAACCTCTCGAATGCATTTCCCCCAACGCATCCGGACACGGTCAAGGTGTTCTGCACATTTTGCAGTTGAGACGTTTGATTCTAGTGTCTATATGCTTTACACTTATGAGATATATGTATTTGATCACTTAGAAAACCCTTATTTGGCATTTTCTCTGTAATGGGACATTTCAAAAAATTCAAAGATGGCAGCCAATACAGCCGCCTTTAAAAATAGTTCAAAAACATATTTTAGTTACATCAACTAATTGAATATTATTTTAAAGGTGTAAATTAAGGTAGGGATAAGATTTTGACCATTTGACCATTTGACAGTCTTATCTGGAATTTCTGTTTCTTTAACATGCAAAAATGTTAAGATGGGCGCAAATGTGGATTTCTTGTACCTTCTTTAAAACCTACTGTTTTGTATTAAAATTACGATACATCTGTATTGTATGTAGTTTAAAACACCCAAAATGATTATTAAAGTTAATTAGAGTATGAGATGTATGCCTTTGAGCATTAATAACTGGTATTCTGTAGATTTGTTTTGAAACATACTTATAAAATTCAAAATAACGGCCTATATTTATGAAATATATGACAATTAGTAGGGTTTAAAGATCTTACAAAGGCAGCCATATTGGCTTGCATCTTGATTGGTAAGCTTGTGCTAACACACTTGAATGTCAGATATGAGTTTCTACTGGTTGGGAGCGCAGGAATTATGCCTCTATCACAAAATACTTGATGGACATTATGGTCCTGATGTGATTTCCGGGCGTTATTGGGTTTTAGGGTCGCCATATTGGGCTTGATGGAATGTTGTGATCCAATTCAAGTTCAATAACCGGTCCAAAAGATTTCCTTCGTGCTTTAAAACATGGATCTAGTGCATAAAGTTATGACCATATGAATGAATTTGAGAGTGATAGCGGCCATATTGGTTTCTAGGGAAAATGCCACTGCACGAAAATTTGCACACCCTCCAGAAACCTTATTAGCTTAGGTCTCATTGACAAATATCGATCAATAGAAAAAACGTTGTACTATATTTCCACCCTTGTGCCACAATTTCCTCACTGACAATATGACGTCGCATCGCGCAACCTTCTCCATTCGCTCTGGCAGGGACCCCGAGGGGTTCTCAACACAACATGACCATACGAGAAACGCCACAGACATTAGGTTCATTTTCAGCCTTCGGTATATCAATGACCCCTCCCCCCCCTTTCATAGCGATTTTCTCATTGGAAGCCAATAATCTTCTAAAAGTCCAAATTTCCTCAAATTGAAGGACAAAAATTGTCTAAAATTGTTGGAAAATTAGTCAAATTTGCTCAATTTGAAGCCAAAATTGTCCAAATTTTGCTTAAAATGTCAAACTTTGAGGGAAAAAAATGCAACCACCCAGTTTGGTTTAAACTTGGGCCCAAAATTTGCATCTCGGATATAGCTATAGATATCTTTTTTGGCAAAGAAATGGTATAGCTATGGGAGACTCTCGGAGGCAAGTCCCTACCCAAAACCAAACTTGAGAAACCCCCGGTGGCAGGGCAAGGGACTCCGAACATATTTTAGCACCGTTTGTATGATTTGTTCATAAAAATGATTGTTAGCACAACCGTCATGTACACAATATTATATCTTTTCCAAAAAACGACTTTTTTTAAGCATTACAAGAGGGAAATGAGGCCCTTACCATTTTTAAAAATTACAATGTTAATCCAGGGATGAAAAAACACTCAAAACTAGGGCGGGCTATGCTAGCCCAGTTAAATTGGCCAACTCAAGTAATTATCTGGCCAACATATATTAATGAAGTTGAAGATAAGTTTCCAGCTTTTAGTTTCAAGGATGAATAAGCGCAAAGGTTAAAAAACAGGTTGTTAAAATGAATTATAATACTTTACTATAGCTATGAGTCTAACATTAGTGCAAGTGGAAAACGATATTGACAAATTACCTTTGTCGTTGTATGCGGTAAGGGTTGATAAATCACGATGAAAAGTTGCGCTATCCTTGTACGCAAGTCGAGGTGTGCGGGATTGTGAAAAGGACTACACTAAAGTTCAGCAGTGTAATTTCAGGGGAAAAAATGTAAAATTTTATTGATTTCATTTGGATTGTTTTTCAGGTACTTATAAAAACAATGTCTTCCGAGTTAAAATGGTAGACAACTAGTTTGCTTTTTTATTACATTCAAAGGCGACGAACTTACCTGGAAGCCTTCATGAAGTTGCCATGAAATACAACTTCAGAATCAAAAAATACTGGGGAAAACTATGTCAGCCATAAAATGCCCACATTTGTCGTATAAAAACCGCGCCATGAATATTTGATGTACTGCTATAGGCTTGTTGAAGCTAATTGGACCCAAGAGTGGTAGTTTAGTCGATGAGAAAATTCAACGGCTTAAGCTTCACACTTGAGATTGTTCTCAGGTATGAGTTCATAGCCTGTTGAATTCCATCTTTCAGGGGATAGCTGTGGGGCTATATGCATTGACAGATATGGAGAGAGCAACGACTCTATCAATTGGCCAATTAAAGGTAATCGGTCAGCCGTATTAGAAGCAAAAAATGGTGTAAATTGGAACATAGCACAGTGTATGTAGACGTTTTTGTTCATAACATCTAAAGTGAAAACGGTTCCTGGGCCTAAAATTCACTAGGGGGGAGGGAGGAAATGAGAAAAAAGGAACTTTCTTCTGGATACCAAAATCTCAGTTTTGAGGTTTTAAGTGGAGGGGACGGAGGTTGTCGATTCTTGGGTTGTCGCATCAGCTGGTGGCGCCCAAAGAATCACAACTTTAGGTGTTGGCAAGTGATTTAAAACGTAAAAAGGACATGGGGAAAATGTAAATATTATGTTTTTCCTTTTTTTCAATTTACAATTTTGACACAATTTTTTGTCCAATATAGAATTTCATGGAGGATCTGAAATGAAAATCATGTGGGTGTTTACCGCGTGCTTGGTTGTTCTGGAGGGCAAACAACGGTCCGTTATTATTTAACGTAATTACCCTCCGTGAAAGGACCCCTATATTTGAAGGGTATGGGGAGGTTACAAGAACCATAACGTCTAACCTGAACGCTATTCTATTGGAAATCTTGTCACAGGAGAGTTATTTTGAATAGACGAGCGTAAGAATAGGTGTTTCGCGTAGGGTTTATTGTTCTTCGTACCTCCTTAACAACTTTCCGGGGGAAATAGTATTCATGGTGTTGGAAACAACCCCAAAAGGCATTGCATAAAGACCCTTTTTTTAATTCTCAATAATCGTAAGGACCCATTATTTGGAGCAATTTTGATGATGTTATTCCACGAAAGCCCATTACTAGGGAAAATTGTGTCTCAACTCATCCTCCAAAAGATTCTACATAAGAGAGCGGTCCCGCTTGCTGTGTGGATTCGTGGCACGTTATGGCTTCGTGGATTGTGTTGGTTGGTAGGTCGTGTTGGGACAACTTTTGGTTACATTCTCAGTGTGGAATTTTATTTATAGATTTTATGAGCCTATGAAAAAGCTTTGTTAGCAATAGGTTATCAAGTCTTTTCTAAGGCATTGTCTACTGTGATAAGAACAATTTTTAAGTCATTTTTTCTTTTCCGTACATTGTTTGGTATATTTAAATATTATAAATTATATGAAATCATTTTAGTACAATAGATGCCATCATTAGATTTTCCGTCGTTGCACCCCAATTATGATTAATTCCAATATATCACCTTGAAGGGGTATGGTTCCCCTGACTAGGATTAGGTTGTGTTCCGCCCCCAAAAAAAGCTGGCACGTTAGCGTGTCCTGCCCATTCAAAATGGCCCCGACCATGTTGTATTTTTTTTTTTTTTTTTGTTTTTAAAAATGTAAAACAGCCTTTATAATTTCATTACAGATAGCAATTTTATCCACGACTACCCGAAACCAAGTTTTTAAAAACAAAAAAACACGCGTTTTTAACCTAATTATCTACCCTTAAAATTCCCAACTTTGTTATAAAAATAAATAAATTAAAACTTTAAAAATGGTAAATTGTTGAAAATTAGTTAGAAAACCTGGGTGATAGTTTGGGAGGTCTAAAAAGAACAATTTATGGCATTTATATTTTACGTACAGGCTGTTTTTAAAGATGGCGGTGATTATATTGGCTCTAGGGTACGTAAATTAGGGGAAAAAGCAGCCCTACCCATCTTTTCGACGTATTAAACAAAACTTTCTAATAATGACCCGTAAATCATTCCATGATGTAAAAAAAGATTAAAGTGGGGGTATTGACTTGTCCTAGAGCGAGTACCGTTATAAGTGGTTACGAAGGGGCCATTATAAGTAGTTTGAACTGACTCTATAATAGTTCATAAGAAGACAACAGTCATATCAAACATGATACAATAAAATGCATAATAAAATACTTGTGGACTGTATTATTTAAGGACTACTCAGTGACGTCATAGGTGTTCCCAGTAAAATAAAAATGAAATATGTTATGAAAGAAGTGAAAAAAATGTTTATATGTAGACGGAAAATTTTTAAATATGGTGTGGCCTAGAAAGTGATTTTGAGCACATCAAGTGCTATCTTTGTTTAGTATTGTACCACAGGGCTCCTTCTCTCTCTCTACTGCTAGATGAGCTTCCTTCCCAGCGTCAACAAGTGTTGCGTGATCTTGCACTATCCAGAAAGTAAGAGGAAAAGAAAATTGCGGGAACAAAGTGTTATCAAATGTTTGCTCTATCGCGTTCTATTTATGGTCGAAAAAAAAGGGGACAGGGGTTGGTGTTTTCTTCTTGATTTATGTTCCCAGGAGCGGTTATAAACCGCCGCCAATATGAGTTATGATCATGTCCGCAATCCACAAATGTCATTAAATCTCTATTTTGGTGATATCAAAATATTACTCAACAGTCTTTACCACATCTGATTTGGCGTTTTAGTAACATTTAACAAAAACCTTGCCTCTACAGGCGGCCATCTAAAAACACTAAATGTTAAGCCCACTCAGGAAGGTAGAACGTATTCCTTTAGTCCTGGATAAAATTCCTCTCTATAATTGAAATACAATAGCAGTTTTTCATAAAACAATGGTGGCATTTTGAAATAGGCAGTACGCGCTAATGTGCAAACTTTTTTGGGCGGGAAAAACATACCTATCCTAGTAGAGGGACACCCCCTTCGAGGTGGCTATATTGGAAAATTAATCACCAGTGGGTGCAAGAACTCGAATTTTAAGGCCCCGTACAGAAACTGGCTTATGGACTAATTTATTCATTTCGCGTGGCTTCATCATAAACTTCATTGACACAAATTAAGGTAGCCATTAGCCATATCTATATGACAGGGTCCACAAGGGGGAATTGTTCATTCTACAATGTATGACACATAATACCAAAGTATTGTAGCCAGTCGCGTGCAAGATTGCAACATATTGTCCGGTCCTATAGAGCGTCAGTAATTAGGAATCACTTCAACTGACCCAAAGTTGTCTCCCGAGAGTTATTTCTAGGGGATTCGTTACCAACAACGATCAATCAAGCAACATATTTGCTAAAAAACCTTTGATACATTTTAGGGGAACAAATGCTTTCACTAAGCCAAAGACCATTTATTTGGCAAGTTCATGGCCACGCCATTTAAATATTCCTGCTTCTACTTGGGGTTGCCCGAAGATAGTTTAACTTCAAGATAAATACGCTGAATGTCAATTACCGCTGTGTTGATGTCCAATTCTTTCCAAAAAGATGACATAGGACCAGTTTGTGTGTTATCGTCCCTCTCTCAAAACTTAAGGGGGGGTATGGGGGTCTTCTGAATATGATAAAAAATTGTTCGAATCCAGAAAAATGAGATAAGCAATGGAACTAAATGGTGTAGACTGTAATCTACAAAAATGCTTTTTATTCGATCGCAATCGACATTCGGTCCCGGATCAAAGTCAAGTAGGGTACGCGAAATTTGCCAACCCAAAATGACTACATCTCCTATATTTTATCATGGTGAAAAATTTCAGGGGTTAATTAAGATATTTTAAAAGATCTTATTTATTTGAAAACTATTAAACACATTCATTTTTGGCCAAGTTGAATATTATTAAATACTTTATATTTCCTTTCCATACATTAAAGTATTAAAGTCACTGGGGGTAAAGTGATTTTAGGTATTATTTTTTCCTCACCCTGCGATATTTAAGAAAAAATAGTTAAAAAATAATTACAGGGACAATGGATTCACCTTATTCGATTGATTTCTGGCATTAATAATTATGATTAATTCAGGTAATAAAATGAAATTTAAAAAATAATTCCATATTCACATCAAAAAAGCGCCCTCAATTTTGTCTACATGTTTCGAGGCCTATAACTCGTTTCGTTTAAAATACGCAAACATCCAAAGAGAACCGAACGTAACTATAAAACGCTACATGCTATGAACATGACATTGGCACACATTATTAAGCACATATAGGCCGAGTGCACCATGAAGGCCGATTTCAAAATTTGTGTTCCAATTCAAATTACGCATGAAATATGCGATTGTCGATTGCCGGTGGCCCATGGCAACGGTATTAAAAATCCGGCTTAATGGTTTTTTTCACCCGTATTTTTACATCCGGCATGATGTCACCCAAGTTTCGGTTCCCAGTTAGCCATGTTTAGTTATTTAGTTACATTCGTTCTAGTGTGTAGCCAATCAGAGGCCTTCTAGTCGGGACTTAAAAATTGTTATTTATGGAGTCTTCAGGTTAATACGTGCTCCGTGTTCATCATTCGTTACTGCGATTAATCACTAATACTCCATCACCTCTATACCGGATTCACATTGTATTAGTCTACAGATGATATAATCACACATTACTTATATTCTGACATTGTTCCAAACATGAATTCAGCTATTAGTTAAGAAAAATAAGAAAAAAAAAAAGTCGTTGACGGCCGAGATGCAACAATAAACATTAATGGTAATGGGTACTCTATGCAAACCAGAATTGGTACCATACAAGCATTTCAAAAAAAACACTGGGTAGGGTGACACCGCGTTAGAGTAAGAGCTAACAGGACCAGATTCCATGGATTTCTCTGATGGGAAAAATTAATTGGTAATAATAGAGTATCATACAGAGAAATAATCACCAAAGTTGACACATTATACTAATTATGTAAGCATAGAACTCCGTAAATAATTACGTTAAAAAATTAAAATGTTTTAACTATTCACAATCATTTTATCTGGTTAGATGTATTATACATGAAATGGAATATGAATGTTTTCATTTTAATAATTTTAAAAAGTTTTGTAACTCTATTAAGTAATTTTACATATTAAATAAAGTAAAATGTTACCAATTATTAAGCATTAGAACTCCGTAGTAATAATAAAAAGTTGTTGTTTTAATCATTATAAGTAATATTTACCTAAAATAAGTCAGAAAAATACTCAATGTCTGCTATTTAAAAGATGAAGTCATTGAAGTCCGCTAGTTCTTTGTTCAATATGTGTAGGAAGTATGGCCTATCTGTTGAACTAGAATCTGGGGAGTTTCTGACAAACAGTGTAATGAATATTATGAGACTTTTCTATACGATGCGGTTTCTGACTATAAGGAACCCATTCTTAAGATAGGCGAATCCCGTAAACGTTACTAGTTGTGTTAGAGAGGAGGGAGGGATATGGACCAGTGTCCATTACGTGCTCATATTCAGCTTTATCCCTCTCCGATTACGTTAGAGAGTCGCTTAGCCTGTCTATCGAAATTAATTCCGTTAAAGGTGGAAGACCCAATCGACAAACCTCGTCCCCTCACTTTGCTCCATCCAAATTGACGGTCTTTAGTATTAGACGAACCTGACGAAAGGTTCATATTTTCTCGTTACCCCAGTGAAATTGAGTCCCCAGAAAAATGGTTTCCCTCGACCATTAGGCGTGCCCAGGAAATTTTATGAGGGGGGGCTGGACGAAAGATGTTTGAATTTGAAACCCTGAGAGCGAAGCGAAGCGGGCGAGTACCGGGTGGGGTCCAGGGGTCACGCCTTAGGGCCCTGGTGGGGTCAGGGGGCAGACCAGAACCTCTGGAAGGCCTGGGTTTTAGGGTTTTCAAGACCTTAAAAAGAAGCCTTTCTTGAGTAATTCTTCCGACACCTTTTTGATTCCGCGGAACATGAAAAAATAAAATAAATAAATGGGAACCATTATGTTCCTCTTCTTTCCCTTCATTCTTTTATTCTTTTCTCCTTGCTTTTTCCTCTTTTTCTTCCCCCTCCTCTCTTTCTTTCCTTACTCTTTTTTCTTGAGAACTTTGAGGGGCCTTTAGCCCCCCCACAGCCTCCCCCCCCCGTACGCCATTGCTCTACAATGTTATGAACAAAGACCGTCTCTAAATGGGGTCCGTCACACTGCCATTTATTGCACATTTTTGCAAACGGGTAGCACTTCTAATCATCGATCTTTTGGTTTATTCCCTAAACAATCAAGGAATACTGAAGCAAATATATCTTTGTACCAAAAAAAAAGAATATCTGGAGTTTAACTCGGACTAGCAATAATATCGCAACAGCTTGAAACTTTAAGCAATAATAGCACATTTTTTTTTCAAAAATGTGAGATTTTGTAACCATGGTTGCATTGGCAACTGGTTAGTAAAACTATACCTGTGATGGTTAGTTCGAAAATGTCTATTTGTCGCAACGAAGGAATTTTGTAATTAGAAAATTAATATCGGAAGCTCCGATAATAATTCAAAACGGCTGCTGCACTGCCTTCCCAATATGAAATAGCCGAGAGATAGCAGCCATATGCGTGTCTATGCTCATCCATTAGTTTTTATTGGTTCAGACCAGAGAAGATGGAAAGAAGGGGATGGCTCGATTTTTAAATCCGATTACCCCGGATGACTCTCATTCACCCCTCATTGTTGGGAAACTTCAAGGCCCGCTCGATTGGACCTGTGAAGTAATCTGTTCATCCCACCAAGCTTCCCGTCGTAGAAAAGTTTCATCAACAAGGAGTAATGACACCTGCTACTAAAACAGTACTTAATTTTCCCAGCTAAATGTTCTCTGTTGGTAAGGAACTCATCGTTTTCTGACCATAATGTTATTTTAATCGTTTGCGAAATAATTGAGAAAAAACAGTGACTTTTTAATGAAAGAAAACAGCAAAACAACCTTTTTTCGTAAGCTAACCTTGTTTTAATGTTTGAGGTCAATAAAAAATGATTTTGTTATTTAGTCTAATTGAACATTTCCGTTGGTTCCTTTGACCTAGGATAATGATGAATGATTAGATAAAATGCATTTAATAACACCTCAATCATACCTGTGGTTTGTCAGAATGTGTCCAAAGTGTCAAAATGCTTTGAAAATTTGGGTCAAAGTTGTCTGTAATAAATTGCAGAAGAGTACGTTTTCCTGTACTGGTCCATGAATAGTGTATAGAACCGTGCATATACCAGTTGACAACTGATTAATTGGAATATTTCTGTATGGCACGCTCCACGTATCAAAATCATGGCGAGTTTCCCCTCGCATGTCGAGTTTCATGCGGCTGCCTATCCAGTTGAAACTCTATGTGCCTAGTTTCATATCATGTCCATAATAAATCATGTCCAAATAATCAGACCGAGTTTTAAAAAACTGGACCTGATTTTTTTTTCAACATGTGGCAAACTGACATGATTTTTTTCTCAACATAGCAAACTCACATGATTTTAGAACTCGCATGATTTTTTTCTGGACATGATGAAAACTGGACATGATTTATGTCAACTCACCATATAGAGAGCAAAACTCATGTATAGAGGGCAAACTGGACAGATAGGCGCTGTAAACTCGACATATACGCTACACACTCGACCATATGGCGAGGAACTCGATACACAGCGAGTGAACACTCGACATGCGCGGGAAACTCGCCATGATTTTGAAACACGCATGATTTTTTTTCTGCTGGACATGAGGAAAACTGGCCATGATTTAATGTCACACTCACCATATAGAGCGCAAAACTCGATGTTAGAGGGCAACTGACAGATAGCGGCTGTAAACCTACATATAACGCTGCAAACACGACGCGCAATATGGCGAGGAAAACTCGTATACACACAGCGCATGAAACTTGCCATGCGCGGGAAAACTCGCCATGATTTTGAAACTCGGCATGATTTTTTTTCTGACAGGAGGAGAGAACTGGACATTATTTATGTCAAACTCACCATATAGAGAGCAAAACTCGATGTAAATAAGAGGGCAAACCTAGACAGATAGCGCTGTAACTCGACATAAACGCTGCACACTCGACATATGGAGAGAAACTCGATACACAAAGCGCGTGAAACTCGACATGCGCGCGCGGGAAAACTCGCCATTTTTTTTTTAAAATTCAATCTAATTGGATTATTTTTGGGATTTAATGACAGGTGTATTTAATGTTCTCCAGCAAGTAGCTCAGGTCTTGATCCAATCAAACGGATTTAAGGCAATTAAAACCTTAGGCCTAAGTGTTTTCAGTGAGTTGGTGCCCAAGGGTGGGTTCCATGGAAGCCCCTCCCCCCCCCAAGGAAACCACTTTCCCGAAGTAATTTTCCAATGAAACTCATAACACCTTTGAGGGGGCATAAGACAATGCCACAGTCGCAATATAAATGAGTTCCGGTTATCGTCTGGCAATAGGGGCAATCATTGTTTTCGAATGCGGTCCAAATGCTCAAAAAGTAGTATATGTTTCCGCGACCCTTCTTCAACAGCATACACATTGCAAATCATTTTGATGTTTATATCTACTCTAGAAGGACCATTTACATATAGTAACACAAACATTAACATTTTGTACTTCTTTAGTTTTGTGGGGGCAGTCGTATTTGACATAGGTTTGTATGGCAATGGCGTGCAGTGGCGTTCCAGTCGCTCAATGAATGGAATGCTTCTTTTCAGCAAAAGGGTTAAGTATTTTTCTGATATGTATTTACTTTTGTTCATGCATATGAACATACTTTCTGGCAACAGGGTTTCTCTTTTTCTTTTTAAATCAATCACACTCCTCTGGTGCATAAGGGGGGGTCCTAGGGACCCGCTAATTATCTCATTAACGGGGCGAGAATTTTAATATTTTTTTTATGGAAAGAAGCGAATCGAAAAGTTCCATCGCACTTACAAAAAATTAGAGTTCGAAATCTTTGCACGATTGAGAAATCGAAGAAACCGAAAAACAATCTTGGGTACTATGGAACCCCCCCCCCCCTTATCACTTAATGTTTTAAGTGAAATAGGCGGATTCACAGTTTATCTTTTGAAGTAACATTTGGAAAGAGTTCCATATGTACCGCCCCCTTGAATTGTACAAGGAAACAAATTAATGTTTTATTTATGGCCCTACCGAACCATTTCCTAACCCTAAGGCAAAAATAAAAAGAATTGTTACATGTACAAATTCAAAGAGGTGTACATATGGTACTCTTGCCTAACATTTGAACCATCTCCTTTTATCTTCTCATCTTCTCTGGTTCAGACAGTCAAGTTATAGGTAATTTTCAGGAGGTGGCACTATGTTATCATGGACGGACAATAAACTCTCTGGCATAAACTTAATATTTCCAGCTCTGCCGTTAGTACAATCTGGGATCCCAATTCGAATTACAATCGCTATTTTATGATAAATCGCATTTTTGAGCAATCTCGTTCGCATGTGTAGTTTTCCTAGACAATCCAACATAACCTGTTCAAAAATATCAAAATTTTGAAATTGGGGGGGCGCTCTCTTCAAAATGTTCTGTTATTGCTTTCGGTCCCAATGTTATTAACGCCAATTTCTTCATGGTAGTTCCCACCCAGCTACCACCGAGTAGAACATTGATGACCTACCGCTAGACGTACACTGGCCGGCCAGGATTCCGTGTAGTTTTGCCGCATAGACGGATAGTAGTAGAAGACCAGCCTGTAGATCCGTGACCAAACTCTGGAGACAAAGATTTTGAAGGCGTTTGGGTTCCCTGATCGATGTTGAAAGCTTTTGACTTTTCAATGTTCCGGCATTTTTTGGAGGGGGCAACAAAGTTTCACGGGGTTGATTCCGGATGATAAGGCGAGTACTTTGACAGCATATTAATTCCATTGCGACAGTTCTCAATTTTTACCCCCTTGTTACCTTTGTTTGGCCCCCTCCCAAAAATGCCGGAACATTGAATCGGCGGCACGCCCAATCAAAACCTTCAACATCGATCAGGAACCCCAATACGCCTTCAAATTTTGTCTCCAGAGTTTGGTCCCGGATCTACAGGCTGGTCTTCTACTATAGTGTACACACAGCGTCTGTCTCCACCATCGCGGAGTAGTTACGTGGTTTCACCACCGCTCTCCTCTCATCGCGCGCGGTATTTCTCATGGCCATTTTGTTTTTTTACTATTTGTGGCATATCTTTGCATTTTTTATTACTGTGTGGTATTGGGGGTTTTTGATGAAGCCCCCCCAATTTTGAATTTCGTATGATTTTCCTAAAAAAAAACGTTCACAGAAAATGCTTAAACCAGATAAAAGTGTATAGTCGCCCTCATTTCATGAATGTCAATCCACTCTCCAATGCGTCTCGCGGTAAACGCGGAGTAGAATACGTGGTAGTCCGTGTTTACTTACTCTCTGTACTGTCTACACAACGTCCCCTTCTCTCCACCTAGTGGCCAACTACGGGTAGCCATTGGGTTATTATTACGTTATTCATATCTTATTGTTCTTTCTTGGTTAAAGTGCACCACATGATCAAATCTAAACATACCATTCTGCATGAAAAGACTATTACTGCTCTCAAGAACTATTTACGCGGCTCCCAAAAAAACCTATTTACGCTTCCAAAAAAGACTATTTACGGCTTCACAATGTCAGCCCTGTGACTGTGTAGCATGATAATCCTCAAACAAATTGTTACATGCAGGCAACATGCAGTAGTTAACGGTACGGCTACAATCAGCCAAGATTCCAGCTGTTAGGTGTCAGAAATTACAAAGTGTGAACACTAAAAGCAAGATTAGAGACAGCCTTTCCCTCCTGTTGACGGGGTTTTTTTTTTTTTTTTTTGTTTCGTCTGTAAGGTAGGGTGACAATAACACTGCATATTGACTGCCGGCCGGGTCTAGCTGGTCATGTTGGTAGGCCTAGGCTAGGCTAAGCCTTAAGTCATCGTCAAATTTAACTCATTCTTTAATCAAATCTTTTACCAATCAATAACAATGATATATGAATGACTTATATAAAACAAATATATACTACTGCCTTTATTTCGAGCCTCCTGTCAAACTATGTCTCTCGTGACTGAATAGTGCTATTTTTATTTTGCTTCGGGGCTGCGCCCCTGCGCACAATAGCCATATTGCATTCACCTCGGTCCATAGTTTTACAACGATCTCTCATGTCCCGTATAATTTGTATACTATGACAGCAAGTATCCACTGTATACCTAATAACTTGAACTTTGTAACCCTACTTTCATCTACTTCCTGCTCGCATTTTTCCCTAAAAATCAATAAAAAACACATTATTTATATTTAACAGGGTTAATACAGTAATATAATCATTAGGTCCATGCCAAAATAATGACTCAAATTATTCTTGTTCATGTTCTGGTGGGTATGTGTGTGTGTTGTGTGTGTGTGTGTGTTGTGTGTGTGTCGTAGGTGCGTATGTGTGTAGTGTATGCGCGCCGCGCACTAGCCAAATGTGATATTTACAAAATATCTTAAAGTTTTACATCACAATTGAGAATGTGAAGTTGAATTCCTTATGGATCACTGCTTTCCCGAAATTCAATGTAACCTTTTTAACAATTTATCATGAAAAATAATAACAAAAAAATTTAAAAAAAACAGTGGAATTAGTAACAACAATAAAAATGAAGAAAAAGGTTTTCATTAATATTCTGACAAATTTTAAACGATTACACTCTCTGAACCAGCAAAATATTGAGTCACACTTTGTAAAAACATTAGATGTAACCCTATCTGAATCTCTTGAAATAGTGCAAATCTTCGTTAGTGCACAAAATAAATCAATGGTATGCATTATTTTTTGGCATGGAGTTGATTGTATTTCCCTTTGACGTTAAACAAAAACTACGTGTCGACACACTAAATACGTCGACATTGGACACACAAAAGTAATGGTCAACATTTTACAACACTAAGTGAAAGACATTGGACACACTTATCGACATTGAACACACTCATGTGTCGTACCTTGACCCACGAAGTTTGTCCGACATTGGACACACAAATGTGTCGATATTTGACACCACTAAGTTTGGTGACATTGAACATGCTATAACACCATACGTTAGACATCCTTATTTAAGAAATAAGGGTTTTATATTTTTTTAGCGATTTGATTGTCAAGTATGAAATTTGAGAGGAATTTGTATCCACGGGAAAAGCCGAGAGAGTTTGTCACAATTAGGGTAGATTTGCGAACCAATTTGCTGAAATAAAACACAATTGATTCTATTATTTGAGCAGCGCTTGCCATTGGTGTTTCGCGAAGTAGTTTTGCACTATATGGTTTTTTCACGAGATAAAAACGAATTTCTGAATCTCAATTATCACTTACGGCAGTTTGGAATAGGTAAAAGTCCAAATAGAGATTTCAAAATCACACACAATCAAAGCGACGGGCGCTCTCTGTTTTTAGATCTATATCTTACATTGCAATTTTAGTCAATATGCCTCGAAAAGTAATCAACGACAAGATATTGAGAAGGCAATCTTCGTTGGCCTTGCAGACAAAATTACAGCTTCTAATCTTCAATAATTCTTTTTCAAGTTAATCTGGAAATAACCTGTTGCTAAGAGATAAATTTTGACGGGGTAAATCGTTGCTAGACCATTATTATGCAATAACTGTACAGTCAATGAAGTAATCTGCGGTTAATCCTAACCTAGTTTTTGTTCAATAATAAGATCTTAACAGTTGTGGCTGTTTTTGAAAGGCAACGTTCAAAAGTGTGTTTATTCCAAGCTTGATAATTAAAGATAATCATGCAGAAAAGCTAGGCTATCAAAGGCTTTTAGTTAACCCGGTTTAGATTGTTTTGATGAAAGTTACGCAAACAAAACATGACTCATCGCAGCGTTCAAAAAACAGTATAATAACCACTAAAAAATGCATAATGCAATCGGATAACCGCTACTATTGTTATAATGGCACACAAATCCCTTACAACAACAAAATTTCAGGCAAGCGACAAACTTTAACTTCACACCAAAGCGGACCTTCAAAATGACAAAGCGGACCTTCAACATCAAAAAACGGACCTTTGTCATTTTGTGGGTGCGCACCCCCCCCCCCCTTGGCTACGGCCCTGGGGAAAGCTCTGGGTGACATCTTGTACTCCGACTGCCGTGGTGAATCTAGACCCTCCCAGGGTCTGTGGTATAAACGACTGGTAATGGAGACTAATATCCCTCTGAGTCAACCCAATCGAGTGGTATTTTGATTTTTTTAAAATATCATTACAAGTTGATTTCGTATAAGGGCTTATGGGCGGCCATTGGGTAAAAAAGGTGGCAGCGCAGTATTAAAAAGACCGATGCCCAAGGGTGCAGGGCGTTCCAAGCCTGATTTTTTTAAGGATTTTAGTTATTTTGTTGGTGAGTACAATTCCAAATAAATAAATAAGTTTGATTTAATGTTAATTGAACCTACTGTGCCCTGAATCCGAAGACAGAGCCGAGACTGTGGGTGGGTAGTCTATGGTGAATCCTGACCTATATTTCCTTAGACATGTGTGAAATTTGATCTAAAATAGATTGTGGAGAAGCGTATCGAGGTGTAAAGGCTCGAGGGTGGGGTGTGGTCAGGCTTCACATTGATTGTTGCATAAAGAGACCAATCGAACTTCTTACCCGAAGATGACAGTATATTGTCAAATTCGACCTCAGCTTAATGTTTGTGTTAATCTCAAGTGATTCTTTTCAGCTCTTTTTTAACCTATGAGGATTAACCTATAATAAGGTTAATTTGATGGGTCTGCACATCAACCCTAGGTTAGTCCATCGAGAAGTACTCTCTCTACTCCAGTGACAAAGCAACCGAGCGCGTCAGGTCGAGCCACTGGCGCGCTCGGTGGCTAGGTCCCTGGGGTAGTGAGGGTACTTCTCGACGGACTAATGTAGGTCTGTCGCTCAGTCTTTCTCTCTTTCTCTCCCTTCTCTCTCTCTCTCTCCCTTTTTCTTTCTTGCTTCCGAATTCCATTTCATTTATCTTGACTTCCCTTTTTCTTTCTCTCCCTTTCTACCGTTTTATCTTTCTCAATTCCACCTGCGTTTCTTTTTTTCTTTATTTCACCTTCATTTTTCTCATTTCTCTCTTTCACTTCTTTCCTTTTCGCATTCTTTTTATTTATTTCTTTTTCCTCTTTGTTTCTCTTCCTCTCTTCTTTTCTCTCTCATTTTCTCCCTTTGCCTTTATTTCCCCGTTTCTATTTTCTTTGTTTTACTCGCTCTTGTCCACACACACCAACCCTATCTCTCCCACACACAAACACAAACACACACAAACATAAACAAACACACACACAGACACGCACACAAACATAAACAAACACACACACACACACGTGTAATGGGGGCAGATGGGACGTACCAGTCACTTTATCTCATGTATGAAATAAACTTGATTATCAATCACCATTCCAGGTCAAGAATTGTGGAGAGCTGTCATAACTAAGCTTATTGTTGACTTTTGCAACGATTGCGCTTTTTCAGATGTACTCAGAGCTACTCAAATTGACGCATCTAATTCAGACTGTTTTCTGTTCCAACCACAGGCTGGTATCTCAAAGGAGTGTAGCTTTAAAGGTACTTGTTCCGATTTATGTCTATTGTGTTAGTCTTGTGTTCTCTACTTGATATGAGAGCTTAACACTTGCACATACACCCCATCAGGTACCATGGGAAACAAACTTGCGGTTTTGATGGTAGAAGCAATAATGCATATTGCAAAGCCCTATTCAATACTGTGCTAATATTGATGGTTAACCATTAAAACGGTGGTTTTTTTGTTATATCTTGGGAATGAAATGGATTTGAGGGTTCAAATTTCAGGACGATAATGAGAAAAATACGGCCTTTCATCTGATATCAAAATCGATACCACTTCCGGTTAAATCAGACGATCGGAACACGCGCCTGGTTTAAGCCCGGTGTAGAAGTAATTATAGTCCGCCGTACTCATAGTCCGGCTACTACGGTAAAGAATAGGGCACTCGATTCAGTTGACTCTTCACGCAACATTAGTTTTATGCTTTATTCCGTTGTCTCTATGGAACCCGGGCTGTGGCCCCAGCGGACTATAATTACTTTCACACCGGGTTTAACGTTACATTAAGAATACCAGCCGTTATATCCAGAACATGAATTGATGATACTCAATATTCAAGCTCAAACTGCTTGTAACTAATATGTCCAATGCCGTTTACGGGCCGTTTAAGTTCTTAATGGTGGCAAAGTCACACATTATGATTTACACAGCATTTGTTTGCAAATTTTTTATAGGATTTCCCTCGGTTTTTCACCAACATTTTGCATCTTTTTATCACATTTTGAAAATATAGCTTCTTTTGAATGAAATGATTCGTCAATATCGTAACGCGTAATCTAAATAACGTCCTCCTGTATATTTTTTCATCCTATTTTTCCCGGGGAAACGGTTGCCCCCGATCTTTTAATAGGATGGTTATTTTTTTTTACTCTTCAGTTTCCCAGGTTCATCCATCTACCAATAAATAATATATTTTCATACCTCAAAAACTTGGTCGATGATCATTTATACAATCGTTCTTTATACTGACCTCCAAAAAACTGTCACGTATTCTTTACGATAACACGGAGATGGATATTTGCATTGCTGGTCAAGAAATCACGTTCTTTCAAAGGCTATATTTTAGCAGTCTTTCAATGCCCAATTGGTTTTTAGTTTACAAATCGTCAACGCACAACGCATGCAAGCCTGAAAATAAGCGAAATATTTACGCCTCTTTGCAAGAACCAATACCCGTATTGAAATGAGCGACCTGTTGGAAAAAAGTCCGTTTCTGAAAACAACTACTACTGCACACAAAAGTTGTTGTTACGGTAAGGGGAGCATATGTTACTATATATCTATTGCTTCATTTTTATATTAAGGTGCACAGATGTATTTGGTGCCTCTCAAGTGGATACGATTAAATAAAAAAATATAGATTTTAAGCAAAATTTAGAGTAAAAATTAATTTAGAAGTTAACCTTTCCTCTTAAGAAATATCTTACCGTTTAATATGTGGCTTAATGTGCAACGAAATAATGCGTAATCATTGGTGTGTAATCATTTTTATTCATGGTCGAAACGATTTGTTCAAGGGGCACACTGGCATGAAAAAAAATATCCAGACGTAATGAAATGGGCCCTTACTGAAATCACTTCCACAAATTTGAAAACAATTTGGGTGTTTACATTCTGTAAAACAGTAAAAACAGCAAGAGTTACAGGCAATCCCTGCCAGAATTTACATTGTATCTAGAATGTTTTTGACACAATTCAAAAGCATTCAGACCGGGATTTAGGCATTATGCTTAGGCTTGTAGACTGTAGTAAGATATTGATCTGACAAGTGAAAGGTGAATTAGCCGGGATTAGCACATATACAATAGCAATGATCTGTGAGCTGAAAACTGCATGTTTTTCAAGTTTGAGAAAACGCTGGCAGTAATGTCAGCATCTTGCTGACAAGGAAAATAATATTAATTGCTCCACCCTCTTTTTTCAAAACTAAACACCCAATTTTGTTTTCAAATTTGTGGAAGTGATTCCATTTCATTTTGTCTGAATATTTTTTCATGCCATTGCTTAATCCATTGAACACAATGGTACAATAATCAATTGAATACCCGAACGGTTAGATGTCAAAACGGTCTGTATAACACACATGCGCTGTAAAAGGGGCAGTGAATCCCTTGAGCAACTTAGTAACTTAATTTAGGAAATATTAAAACTTGTTTAATACTCTCCATCCTGCCCCCTGGCAGTGCAGCACATTTTCATAGTTAATTGATTTACATTTTCACAGCTAATTGATTCATTACCACTTTTTCGCTGCAATATGATCACAAGTATTTAGATCCTAATTGATAAATTAATCTGTAATTATTTTTTTTTATACTTGCGCGTTTCAATATGATTGATTTTAAGTGCAATATTTGTCTCTAGATACGTTGGTTATGTAATCATATGTATGTTAGGACCGCAATGGAAATAAGTCTCAAGTTTTTTCCTTAGGACTTTCTTGGGCTATCCTTTGCTACTCTCTGTATTGTCTTTTAATATATTGTTCATATATTTTTAAACTGTTTTACTTGTATGTTTGCTATTTTGTATTTGTTAATAATGTTTATGCCACAATAAAATGAAATGCAATGAAATACCGCTTTTTACCAATCGAATGACTCAAAATTTATCAATCAAGTCTTATCCTATTAAAGCAACGGTCTCTGATTTCAGGAAATGACAAAACAAAGATTTTCCTCTAAATTTGCTCATAAGTAAAAAACTATATTTCCAAAGGTGGTCTTTTCCTCAGATAGCTTTCCATTGAGTTCATAAGTGCTACACGTAAGTAAATGTCCGTCGATAGCGACAATCGAGCGACAAAGTGTGCTATACCCCTGAGGCAGAAAAAAGATATATTCAATATTAAAAATCACGTATAAATATGTCTTTACACAGAGGCCACAACCAGCCACGTATCAGTTCAGAATATTACTTTCAGCTTCAGAGAAGTATTGAAATCGATCCCGTATTGCATTTTTTCTTATATAGTGTGCTATGCCCATATTAATACGTAAGGGGCTATCGTATTTATTGCAAGGGAACATACCGTATCGGGCGGTAATTGTACCATTTTAGGACGTGGGAACCAAGGCCTTTTCAAGGTAGATCTATACAAGCTGATTCAAAAAGAAGTTTAGTCAAAACTCTGTTAGAAATTTCTTGTAAACTAATTGTTATATTACCCTCAAAATTTTGATTAAAATATTATTTTCTCAATTTTATTTGAGAAAAGATTTCTCACGGGAAAAGTATTTTGTTTGTTTACTATAAAAGAGAGAAAAGGGGATTCCCTAGAGTTGTTTATGCAGGTTGCACCAGTTTAGATTGCACAATAGGGGAAGTGGGGAATTCCCCAAGATGTAAACTTAGTAACTGAGTCAGCTTGTTTATGCTTTAAAAGATCAAAACATTGCAAGATCTGGGAATTCTCCCATATAGTTATATTTATGAAGTGATGTAATTCGGGTGATGAATTCCGATTGGTCAGCTAGTGTAAGGTTATGTTTATGCATAAGAATGATGTAATGATTATTGTTAGAAAGGGGAATCTATCTGTGAGTAGTTAAATACTATCACTGGAAGGACTCTCTGCCAGCATCCACTAGTATAAACAAGTAGCTAGAAGATAGCTAGTTTTACTCTGCATTAAGGAGCAGACATCAAGTACCTAGTGCCAGGATATATAATTCCATGTGAGCAGAGTTGCTGTAATTATTCTACTGTCATCTTTAAAGCCGAAAGTGCTGGGAATCAAAATAGGATTCCAAATTGTGGACAGATAGAAATCGTGGTGATTATCTTGGACTGATATACTGTGGATTATGTCGTCGAGGGACTTAATTTAACCTTGTCGTCTTGAACTGCTGGACAAAAGTTATCTTCAGGACTGAGAAGATTCCCATGGAATATACTACCTGAAGAGTTAAATTATGTGAACTTTGCATACTGTCATTTTGGAGTCTTCGCTGTGAGGACATATCATCGTTGAACTGCAACGCCCTCAACATAGGATACTGGAACTCTTTATAAGTATAATAAAATGTGTAATTATATGTAATTTTGTTTTGGACATACCAAATTCTTGAACCAAATCAAGTAAAGATCATTAAAACTGTTTATTATATATAATTTAGATCATTTGTGCACAAGGCTCATTTATTTGTGTTTGAAAGGTATTTCTGACCTTAGACGTCTATGAGACGTCATAACATAATAAAAATGAAAGTTTTACTTTTAAAATGAAAGTTTTAATTTTACAGACTGTCCCAAAAAAAACTATACAATCAAACATTATTTTTTTGGCCAAAAATTTAAGTTCATCTCAACTGGTGTTTTGCTGATTCTTTTTTGGGAGTCTTCCAGCTTTCATGAGATTTTTAGTTGGTGTAATTTGGGGGTCTGGTTCAGGAGTTATGGCTAATTATCTGAGACAGTTGAAAAACCTGTTGGGCCACTTTCGGCTATCCTGATATCAACAAAGTTGCCATTGAAAATCACCTTCAAGACATTCTTTATTGAAAATATTGAAATAAAAAGTAGATAGAAAGTGCTATTGCTTGTGATATAACATAATTTATACATTTTTAATGTAGCAATTGCTAATAAATACATGTAGCATTTGGGAAATTCAATTCCAAACAGTCTTGTTGTCTCAGCTTTACTCCAGGTTTCAGCAGAAGGTAGAACCATAAAAACACCCTTGTTGAAAGTAAACTGAGACTTTTGAACACGGCCATCCGTTCCTTTATTGTTCTTTGTTGAACACTGCTTTCTTCATCACATTCCTCGGACGGGGAATATAAAAATATCGCGATATATTAAATTCCTCATCCCCACTTCTTCTTTGATATTTGTAGGTATCAGATGAAAAATAACAATTGGCGGTATTCTGGGTAGTAACAAACACTTTAGAATCACCTCTCAATAAAAGACGGTGTGCAATATTCTGGTGCATGTTGGGATTGACTAGGTTTATCATTTGGACAAACTCATATCCCATCTCATCTCAGTCTTGTTTTTATCTAGCATTACAATCACGAAATCTTCAGAATGAATGTTCGTGATGATATTGACAAGCTACAAGTCCAATCTGCCTCCAGGAACAACAATTACAATGTAAACATCATACACGTATTCGAGAAAAACAATTAGGGTATGCATGTTTGTAGTTTGTATTTTCTTGAGGGGATACGCAAAACACATTTCCACCATAAGAATTGTTTGGTTAAAATGCTGGGCAAGAAATGTCCAATTATTTAACATCGACATTTTGTGTCACTATATTCCTACTTCCCCTCTTAATCTGATTCAGATTTCAGTATTTGGACGCATGGATTTTTTCATGTTTCAGATTAGCGAATCCCTCCTTGTCCCTTTAAGAACCAACCACGGTTGAAATAAATAAAGCCATAGTTCCTTGACCAAATGAACTAAATAGTAAACGACACTTACACTCCATATCTGTCTGATCATTTTATAAAGACTTTCAATGTTCACCGCTATCACTATGATATAGAAGCAGTCGCCTCCGAGGGACGGGGTATGTTCAGAGAAAAAGTGCTTACGGGGACGTGCGACAAACACGAGTCGTAATTTCATCTATAAGATATATTAATTACTCCTTTTTCAACTTGAGTGATTTTTTTAGGTTTTCTTTTATTTTTATAACGTGTTAGTGGGCTACAGAATTGGAAAGAAAACCACTCAAAATATACCACCAGACCCCTCCCCCGTTCAACAAGAGACATGTGCATAATATTTTAAACAATTATAACAGTTTCTATGATATAGACAAAATCTTAACATTTCTGATACCCACATACAAAACCACTAGATGATTATGTCTTTAAGTAAACAATTTTATAAATGTTTTGACCATTATAATAACAAAGGTATTATAATCATATGCCTGAAAACGATTTTTGTTGTTGTTATTCTTTTAAATGAATGTTAAATTGTCATTTGTTTCTTTTTAGTCCATTAATGTTGGGATTATGTTGTGATTATTTCCTAGTATCCCCTCCCGCGTAGGGGGATCCTAGTACAAAAGTGCTACGGGGATGTTCGGCCGAGAAGAGTATCATTTTCAGCCCCTGGGGTATATTAATCGGTCCTTTTTTTTCAAGTTGAAAATGATATATGAAAGGGTTGCATTTCGTTACAAATATATTTTCCAGTGATCAATCAGATATAAAGAATGCACGCAAACCACGATGTAAAAAATAGTGCTTCGAGAATGGCTTATATACATTTAAGGAGTTACTTTTCTCTCATCTTCTGGGACTTTGCCACAAAACCTCAACCAAAGCATGTTTTGCACTAAGTCCGGTCTCCAGAGTCATGCTATTCTGTGCCCCTTTCTTCAAACATCCTCCACTGATATGTGAATTATTCAGAATCATAACTTGCAAGATGTCACTTCAAATAGACGGATGGTTCAACAATTATAAAAGGATGAGAAGCAAGTCTGTTTCATTTTGGTATATTTTCGGGTAGTTATTCAAACATGCGGCCGCACATCGTTACCCAAACTGTGCATTTCAAATACTAGTAATTTTCGATATCGAAAACTAGTAGTTTTGGAAATGTTACTATTTTCGATATCGAAATTTGTTAGTATTTTGTATATTCGATATCAAAAGTAGTAGTATTTGGTAACCCGCAAATGTTGGTAGTTTTTCCTGTAAAAACGACAGTGTACGTAGTGGTTAGGGGCTCTCGATAATATTCTACTTTAGCTTCGATCGTACGTGTACGAAGGAGCTGAAAAACATAAAAATTACTGTCCGCCACAATTACTTTTCCTCATTTACTTTAGGCGACTAAATACGCGCGCGTACCTTTGATGCATACTTATGTGTTTCTTGGCCGTTTCTTTTGCAAAGTATCATGGTATGTCTAGTGGGAATGCTGGAGAATGTTTGCCGTACTGTACTGTGTTTGCCGGCCATTTGTTTTGTACATATTGACAATGTGAGACATGAGACTATAACTCTCTGCCAATTCCTTTTCGCTTCGTCAAAACTACGCCTGCATTCCCGCCAGTATGAACTTGACAACGCACAAGGGAATATCAATGGGAGGATTATTTGGTGCTGTGCACCCCTTCTAACCAGTCTTTCAGCTGTGTCTTCTTGTAATAAGAAAATCATGTTCATCATTTAATCGTCGGTTGCTTTCAATATAATCCACAAACATGCTTAAAAAATAAATAAAAATACTACTCCAAACAGATTAATTGCAAATAATACAAAGTTATTGACCATACAAACTGCATAATGAATTACTCAATAGAGAAGCACTGAGTACACGGTACAAAAACTACTACTTTTTGAGCGTTACCAAATTTCGAAGCACCATCGGGGTATCCTCTGTACAATGAAAGGGTGCTATAACTAAAACGTAATTGAAAACTGAGTCATTTTATGCTCAAAGCCCCAAAGAAAAATATATGGTGTAATATAAGTCATTATATTGATTTGAATTTAATTTTGATCCATTGTTCAAAGTGGCACTACTAAGAAACCGCCGTTTGGCACTCGATAAAAGGTGCAAGGTTTGCCTGTTTTCGTTACAGAAGATACAAAGGTAATTTCTCGGATATTCATCTTGGATCCTGGATAGAATGGAATTTGTGGCTATAGTTCTCTGTACAATTCTATATTAGAACCTTTTTGAGTCATCAAAAGTCTTTTAAAACTTCTTGTATTGCAAGAAATTTAAATACCGACATTTTGCTGCTACTGCCCCCTTTAGCATCTCATATGATGCTGATGATAAGGTGTTTATTGGGAGGCAATTCCACCAGGCGACTGTGCGTGGAAAAACGAGTGTAACGGTAGACTTGGATCCGAGACTGGATTGGTTGGTACTTGTCTGGATGGTATGATCTTGTTTGTGAGCCATGGGAGTGAGATATAAGTCTGGATTGACAGCCACGAGATGATGCCGGATTTTGCTCAAAAGAAGGAGACTTAATGTTTTACGTCCCTCTTCCAAGGAGACCCACTGTAATTCCTGCAGCATCTTTGACACACTCTAACGTCGTTGGTATCTGTGGAGGACGAACCTGGCGGCTTGGCGCTGCACGTTCTCAATCCTGGAGATCTCCTTCTTTGAATATGGATTCCATATTGCACTACAGTATTCTAGGTGCGGACGCACCAACGAGAAGTAAGCCTTTTCTTCGAATTAATCCAAGAATCCTGTTGGCTTTGGTGGAGATCCCGTTGATGTGTTTGGACCAAGACATATTGGTGGTAAATGTTAAGCCAAGGTATGGATAGTCAGCCACTGAAGTGAGGGTGCTGCTGCCTAATTTGTAGTTGGTATTTCTGGGTGTTGCGACGCAAGGAAAATTTCATGGAATGACATTTTTCTGTATTGAATTTCATTTGCCAGGTGTTAGTCCACTTATGGAGGCAGTCAAGATCTTGTTGCAGAATTTTTGTGTCATTATCATTGTTGATTGATCCATATAGAAGACAGTCGTCTGCAAAAAGGCGGATGTTTGAAGAAATGCTGGACGGAAGATCGTTAATAAACGTCAAGAACAACATGCGGCCGAGCACAGTTCCCTATGGTACTCCCGAAGTCCCGACGTTGCGACCTTTTCGTAAGGAAATTTTCCATCCACCTTAGCAATGGACCTCTGATGCCATAATGGTGTAACTTCAACAACAGGCGCTGGTGTGGTACTCGGTCAAATGCCTTTGAGAAGTCGAGCACAATGGCGTCGACTTCTCCCCGGTCATCAAGTGCTTTAGCAAGGTCCTGAGTAGTAATCAAGAGCTGAGTCTCGCAAGATCGTTCTGAGCGAAACCCATGTTGAGCATCTGTGAGTACTTTATATTGATCATAATGGTCCATGACTTGGCTAAATATGATATGCTCAACTACTTTACTACATATTGATATAATAGAAACAGGACGGTAGTTTGCTGCTTGGCTCCGATCTCCCTTTTTGAAGATGGGAGTAATGTTGGCATTTCTCCAAGCAGCAGGGATGCTTCCCGTGTCCAAGGATTGCTGGAAAATAAAACATATATAAAATAGGAGCGATTTCCATAGACAGATCTTTCAAGATGCGCGCCGGTATCAGATCAGGGCCTGTTGCCTTCTTGATGTTGAGAGGTTGAAGTAGTTTCAATACTCCATCAGTGGTGACGTTGATCTTTAATTCTCATTTCTGGTAGATCAGGCTCATCAAAAGAAGGCAAATTTGTGGTATCCTCTGAAGTGAAAACTGAGCAAAATTGTTCATTGAAGATTCTAGCTTTGCTTCTGCTGTCAAATATCACTTTTGTTCCTTGCTTCAAAGAGGAAACACTGGAAAATCTTGTTTTTTTCGATTTTATGAATCTCCAGAAGGCCTTGTTTGATCTGTCCTCACACAATTGTTAAACATATCATTCTGGTAAGACCAATAATTTTGGCGACTTTTCTTTTGTGTTGACTTCCTGAATTCCTTGTAGCTATTCCAGTCACTGAGTTTTTTAGTTTTCCTGGCACAGTTATATAGCTTCTGTTTTTTCTTGCACATCATTTTTATGTTGCTGGTAATCCAGTGGTCTACATGCTTGGAGGTAGACATTTTCGATGGGATTTACTTGTCCATGACGTCAGCCAACATGGTAGAGAACCTCTCCCAATTTTCAGATATGGATCTTGATGAGGGGAGATATGATCAGGATACTATTGAGGTACAATTAAGAAATGTCTACTCAGCCGTGTCCATGGACCTTTATAAGTGAAGGATAAGTCTGTAGAATTCTCATAAATTATTTTTTACAACTTCTTCTTCTTATCGTGTCCAAACACTGTGGTTCTCAAATATGATCCAGCCAGAGACGAGTACAACGTCTGGCTGCTTCACTGAATTCCACAAGGTCCTTGTTTGTGCATTATTGCTCCAGCAGTGGGCAGACCAAGAGATGTTCCATCGTCTGCGGTGCTGTTCTACAACCACAGGAAGTGTCCTGATCTGCTTCCAGGTAGCCCCACTTCTGCAAGGAAACCTTAGATCGGCCAATTTTGGTTCTCAATCTGTTGAGGCATCGCCATTCAGCCCATGAGGAGTCAGCTCCAGGTGGGAGATGCTCACCAGGTTCAATACCAATAGATGTTACTTGGTTGATGGCAAGTCTTTCTTTCCACAAGGCGACTCTCTTAAGCTCCTTACAGACTGTTTCAAGAGGTTGGACTTTTCTTAAGAAACTCTCTCAGGATTTAAGGCGGTTGGCAGCAGGTATCTGTCCAGACATAGGTTGCTTCACATTAGATACTTGGCAGCTACGCTCTTGCATGCTCGCTACGCTGCGACGGATGTCTGGTGGAGCAATTCCTGCTATGATGTCTAAGTTTTCCGTTGGTGTTGGAACGGAGGCATCCTGTGACCAACGGCATGAAGCATTTAAAGGTCCTCACAAAATGAGATGAGAACCTACTCCAAATCTTTACGGGACATTCCATTCCAATACACATGGCTCCGAAAAAAGATACACTACCCAGTTACATCATTAGTGAACTTAAATTGATTTTCAGTCCGTGTCATGAATAGATTCCACCAGTACCTGATTTTTCTATTATTCTCTGAAATCAAATAAGTTCACTAATGATGTCATCATCAACCAATATTGACTGCTTTCTAGTCCCTCCTTGTAGACTTAAAACAAACCACATCAATTCTATTGCATTTCCTGGACCGTTGATGCTGAGTCAAGCTTCTTGGCATGGGGATATTTCCCATACAGGCAAGCATACTCTGCAAATAAGTAGCACAGGACAAGTGCCGTCGATCATAAGGTCCTGTGGGCAGCAACCCACATCTTGTGCCAGCGAGTTATGTTCAAGAATGTTATTACGTGAACATACTTACTCTTCGTCTTCCTCAAGAGGGTTCGTATAAGAGAGTGCGGTCCATGGTAACTCTTAGGTATACAAAGTTACACATGGCCCAGAGGTTTCAACCAGGTAACGTTTGCGTAGACGGTTGCGTAGATGGAAAGTACACCCCTGTGTCTTGGATGGGTTTGTACGTAGGTGATTTTTCCTCAAATTAAGGAGTGAGGTAATCCAAAGTTCAAAGTTTTTACAACTGAAGAAGAATTGGCAGGAAAAGAAGAAAACAGCCAGGTTCGAAGATATGAATTGCAATTCAATTACGTGCTGGGCTGTAGTAAGTAGCCTTTACGGACAGCAATGGACTAAATATCGATTTTGTCATTATTAGGTGTTTGCACTGCAGTGGTTATTTTTGCAGGTTTGTGTTAGGAGACCTATCTCGTAACAGACATACACAAATTTATTTCCGGATGATTTTTTTTCGTTTTATTTCGAGCAAATCACATAGTGCCTTTTAGTGGCTAGGGATTTTCATTCCAGTTTTTATAGCAGGGGGCTGTAGTGAAGGAGTGTGCGCTTCCGGATAAAATTGTGAATTTGCACAACAAGTATTGTAGGCAGTGATAATCCATAAAATGATGGAAGACTGCCAAGCGCCCTTAAATGCCGCCAGCTTGGATTTCAAGGTTATACAGGGGTCAAAAATTTAAAATGTTAGAATGTGCTAAAAAGAGACCACGGTGTTTGTCTGGGCACAAGGATTCCAAAAAGGTTATAGTTTACTATCTAGGGCTTATAGTTCCGGAGTTATGGAGTAAAAACGTAAAAAGGTGAAAAGGCAATTTGGGTGTACATGGGTCAAAAGTTAAAAAGTTGCTTTGATCAGTTAATATGTGGTGCAAACTGTTTCACTAGCTTAAAGGATTGAAATAAGGAATAGTTGCCCTTATCTGTTATGCTAGTTTTCACGTTACCAACAAAATAGGCACAGGTCAATAGAATCCAATAGCTCCTAAGCTGTTGACTTATCGCCATTTTGTTAATAACCAGACAGTAGATGGTCAAAACTATTCCTATATTTCATTCTAGAGCTTAAACCAACAATTTGTTTGAACCAACAATGTACAAAAATTGGAGCAACTTTTAATTTTTGACCCCTATACAAACCAAAATATCCTTTTTTACCATTTACGTGTTTACCACATAATTCCTTAACTCTAAGTCACAGGTGTATAAACTATACACTGTTGGAATCCTTGTAACCAGACGACATTCCATGGTGTGCTTGTCAACACAATCGGGAACATTTTAAAAATTTTTACCCGTGTAACCTTGAAATCCAAGATGAGGCCATGAAAGAGGGTTGGGCAAGTGCTTCCATCAATTTTTTGTATCAAGTGTATAAAGTACTTTTCTACCAAAATTCACAATTTGATCCGGATATTTGCACACTCACATACGATCTGTCACTCCATCCCCCACATTAGTGCCCCCACGGAAACCACGTTTTGACACCGAAATTTATACCACATTTGAAGGGTCATAAGACAACACAAATCAGCAATAAAAAAAACATGCACAAATTGGGCAAAGAGACGGGAAAAACGCCAGTGAACTTGCTAAATGTATAGAGTGGTGCGCTGAACGCGACAAGCTATCCTATAAGCGTGGTAATTTTAACAACATTATTATAATGATGAACCGAAGAAAGAATAGTTTCAAAGGCTTGAATAAATTTAACTACATTGGCTAGCTAGTCCACGAGGCAAAAATTTTCTTATTATCTACATAAAATGGCAACTCTTCTTCTGGTACAAGCGGCATCACATTCTTACGCTATAAGTGGCTTGTTCCTGATCCGGAGTGCAATGGTTTTGGGGTGGGAGTAAATACTTATAATAGCCTGTTTGATATAGAGTGTATCGGTGCGCATGGCTACAGAGCGCAATAGCTCTGTAGCCATGGCAGTATGTTCAAGGGTATTATGTTTGATAGAGAGTTTTTTGCAGGGGGGAAGTTCTGAGTTTTGAAGTTATGCACAGGTAATTTAACAGAAGCATGATTGATGTGTGAACTTCATATTTTTTCTTAAAATTAAGGCCTAAGGGGGGGGTCCATAGTACACAAGGATTCAAGATTTGTTTTTCGGCGATTTCTCAGTCGTGAAAAAATATTTTCAAACTCTAATTTTTTTAATTGTGTAATTATTGATTGCGTTTCTTTCCATAAAAAAAAATTACTAAGAATTTCTGCCCGTTAATGAGATTAATAGATGGGTTCCCTGGAACCCCACCACCTTAGGCACCAACGGGAGTGTGATTTAAAAATAAAAATTAGCAAACCTGTTGCCAGAAATTTTTCTGCTTATGTATGTTCATTGCATAAACAAACTTATTAATTACATAATCAGAAAAAATAATTAAACCCTTATGGCTGAAAAGAAGCGATTCATCATCGAGGCGAATGCGCCGCATTTGCTATACAAACCTATGGCAAATAAGTCTGAACCCACAAAAATACAGAATGTACAAAATGATATTGTTTGTGATAAATATATGTAAATTGGTCCTTCTAGAGCAGATTAAACATCAAAATGATTTTTGCAATGTGTATGCTGTGGAAGCAGGGTTCGCGGAAAACAAAACACGGTCTTTTTGAACGATTTTTCCGCATTTCGCGAAAAAAATGATTTGCCCCTAATTCCAGACGGATAAAACGGAACTCATTATATTGCACCTTTGGCCTTGTCTTATGCCCCCTCAAACATGTCAAAGGTGGTATGAGTTTCATTTGAAATTCCATCGGGAAAGAGGTTTCCTTAGGGGGGGTTCATAAACCCCCCCCCCTTATGCACCAACGTGAGTGGAAAACACCTTAGGCACCTTAAGTTTAATTGATCATGATATTACTAAGTAAGATCTTTTGAAAACAAAGGTTAAGGATGATGTTTTAAGTCACTGGGACCGAGAATTGCCATAGTAAATGCATGTAGCAGTTTCACAAATTACCGTGTGGAAATCCCCAATGCCCAAATCGACCAGGTCACGTGTCAGGTACTCAGATCAGTGTGCTATTCGGGGGCGACCGATTAAGATAAATCCGACTATGGTAAATCAAGGTCTGTACAGACCCCTCTCCCAAGGCTATATGTTTTCCCAAAAAGACACGTGTGTATATGTCGAAAACAGTACAAAATTTACCTTTTCCCTAATGATTCAAAAACCGGAACGTACGAAGACGATAATCGGTTGGTTTTTTTCCAATGTAGGGAACGTACGTCATTTTTCCTGAAGGGGTCCCCCGAAGCAAAATAATAAACACAATCAAATGCGCGTGACGTCAGCAAATCTTTATTTTTCCAAAAAATGTGTGTTTCCCATAATAAAATTCCCTTTTGAAGATATCAGAAATCTGTATATGTTTCTTTAATATTAATATTCAATTGTACCCGCATGAATGTGAAAAAGAGGGGTCCATAAGTCTAACAAACTGAAAAACATAGTCAGCCGGATAAATACCCTTACCTGTGGACTTGGATGAGCAGAACGGATTCCCGTGTTAGTTTCAGCAGGCTTCAGCCACTTTCGCGCGGCTGCGGGGTTCAATGCGTCCTAGAATATAATATTCAGAACATGTTTCCCGAACGTGATAAAAAGCTCTGGCTGTCGGTACAGCGTTAAACTAAATGAAAAATTATTAAAAAAAGTATCTTGATCAAAGCAACGTGTTTATTTTCCTTTTAAAGGCACACTTCAAATTCTGTCTACAGACAGTTTGATTTTTTTTCGTCACGGGAAATTTATACCCTTAATAAATATATTTAGATCATTTAAATGTCAATTAAAATGTGCCACTTAACAGTGACGGCTGCAGAAAAAAGAGGAAAGGAGAAAATGAGGGTAAGATTAATTTCCAGAGAGAAAGCAATTTCGAAATTCGTGCCAAAATGTCAAAATATTTGTACCAAAAAAACACCCAAAACAAAAACAACGGGCATTTGTTTCATCCGCATAGTGGGGCAGACGCTTGAAAATCGAAATTTGACAAATTCTTTTATGTTCCCTGTGTTGTAAATGGGGACACCGGGGGCGGGAGGAGAGCAGAACCGTTTTTTTTAATCATGTATATCTGACTAAAATTGCCACAAAGTGGGAAAGAAAAGATTATTTTTTATTTTGCTTCTTACAAATTTAGCATTATAAATGAGTTGTCATCGAACATCAATTTTTCATACTGCTTTCGTTTAACCTTTGAATGCTTGGATTCTTACTATGCCTCATCCGCTGGTTGCTACGAGGCATTCATTCCATTTTCATTTTTGTTCCACATGAGAATCCTTTCATTCTTCCATAACATGTTAACAGAATATGGGCCCGTTGGCAAGCCATAGAAGACGGAACTCGTTAATGGTAAACCTTATTTGCCTGCTTCCATTATCCTTACGCCGCTTTTCTTTTAACCCGTAACCCATGGGATCCTTCACGCTAATGTATGTTTTAATTAAGAAAAAGTAGTAACATAAAGGTTATAACTTTTTATAACGATATACTGTATACTCTAGTTCATGGGCGTTGTATCGGGAAAAATATCCCAGTCAATTAACTTTTCTGCTTTTGTTTAAAAAAATATAATATTTACTGCGCATACAGATTTAAAGATATAAGCAGCGATTTACCGATCCGAAACGTCGAAAAAATAATCAAAATTCGTAATTTTGTTATATTTGTTACTGACATGGATGTGCTAACATAACCTCAAAGTGTTTGCTTGAAATCCGTGTATTAAAGACAAGGCAGATCTTTTATCTGATTCTGTAATTTTTATACGTGCATATAAAAATTTCCAAATTGAGATTTAAAAAAAGCCTTTCCCTGTAAATACCCCAGATTTAAAAGCGTAAAATTGTGCACCATGACCTGAACAGTTGACCTCAAACACAAACATTATTGATCTTTGTTTATTCTGTACTATTGTAAACAACAATCAGCTGTTTAGTGTAGATCTGGGACGCCATCGCTGTATGTCTATTGCAGGAGACGGTTTGACAAATATTTCATTTTTTCACTATTTTTTGTTCCTACATTAAAATAGTTATTATGGAATTGTATATACTTATTTTTGATTTATAAGCTAAAATATGCATTTCCGCATGTTTATTCTCTCGTATTATCGCAACTTATCCCTTTAAGTTAGATGGTATCCAACAGCGCCTTTCTTATCAGAATAAAGCCTCGCAACAATGTTAGGCAACGTTTAGGGTTTAGAATAGGGTATGTAGAATAAGAATCTGCCGGGTGCCACCTGGGCATCCTTGAGCATTTTGAGAAATCCAAGATGGCGTCGCCCTAAACAGGGTGATAAATTGATAATTAACTATTCAACCCTATATTATCAAACTATGGAGTTACTAGATATACTATAGGATCCAATGAACAAGTGTATGGGGGCCAACTGTAACATTAAGTCATCCGTTCACATTCAAATCCTACCCAATGTACCACATAATTTCATTATGTTTTTTAAATGCCCAAAATCGAATACAACTCATATGTGGTGGAAAATTGTCAAATACATAGGATTACATTGTTTCAACATTATTGCACGCAATTTTATATTTGATCCAGTTTATTTATCATCCCGGATTACCTGGTATCACATAGTTATGATCAATAGGTACATTCTATTGTTTCATCGCACACAATATTTATACTTGCAAAGTAATATTTAGACATTTGTGTCAAGTATTTTTTGAAGATATTCACGTTTTTTGGCTGGCCATATTGATTGCCGTCATGTTACAGCCTATAAACTATCAAAAATCTATTTATTGTGTCTTCGAACATACGAAAGTACTTCATGTTTATTTTTATCGCCGATATTTGCTGTTATAAGGGCATATTTTGTAAAATTATTAGGATTTGGCTTCCATTTGAATTTGGAGTATGACTCAATGTGCCAGTGCCATGCACTTGTTCATTGGGTCCTATAATATATCTAGTAACTCCCATAGTTTGATAAGATAGGGGAATAGTAATTTTTCATTTATATGGCGACGCCATCTGAATTTCTCAAATGCTCAAGGATGCCCAGGTGGCCCCCGCAGATTCTTATTCTACCCACCCTAATCTAATCATTTTCAGCAAAGAAAATTGTGTCCATACTCATTTGACGGTCAGGGCATAAGTTGGACCTAGGCTACCCGACTAACTTATACCCAACATTACAACGAAGCATTCCCCCTGTTGTTATCCACGTCCTCCGGCCGGAATGCTTTGGTTGTGACGACTTAGCAGTCATGACATATCTGGCGCGAAGTGCTATTTTTAAGGTTGTGGTCCACGCCTTAACTTTCCACAAGTTTCCCAGGGCTTTCGAGACACTTGCTAAGTGAATTACTGTAAGCCTCTGCTTCCTTTTTTTCTACTGGGGAGTATAGAATTGCCACCACTAGCCATTTAAATTGCCTAAACATATGAGACTCACCACAAAAGGGGAAGGGCCCAATGTTGTCTCTGGTCAGTGAAGATAGATAAAAACTTGTTGTGTGTAGAAGAGATTGAAATTGCTTCTGAATTAAACATGCTTGAAAAATGTGTTACAGGCTGACTCAGAGATTTCGAAATATATAAGTTTTTGTGTAGTGATTAAAAATAGCCATCTACAACTAAAGATGTCCCCTAAAAATGATTAATTCCAAAGTTAGATATGAATCGATTTTTTCGTTTTCACTCAGTAAATGTTATACACAGTGTAACAAGTGCCATAGGAATACCGTGTATAACAAAAAATTCCGGATCCGTAATTTTATAACAAAGTTGTGATTATCTACATGAAGACTTCGATTTGAGCTAGTTATGTCACCCAGGGGATTAGTATATGGACAAAGCATAATTTGTAATGCAAAACAACTATTTTTATAAAAATTAAGTGCGCCCTCATCGAGAAATCTAGTCAGTCCATCTGGTTGGCCGTTAAACTCCTAGAGGTTCAGTCGCCCAAAGCAATATTTTAGACAACAAGTAAAATACACATCTTCTAATATTTGAGAACGCAGCCGAGAAATTCTAGTTCATCATTGCTAGTTAAACAAATGACATGCCATTCTTAATTCACCTTGCAATTAACACGTTATTTTGACAAGCAATAGCAAATGTAATACACAATCAAGGCAACGCGCTATTGTCCGTTCACTTCAGCGAGTCATGGTACGTCAGCGCGGTCCAAACAAATGTTTTACGTGTGCATTTCAGTCAGGGGTAAATAACCAATCTGACTCCCTAAAGTGACCTGTGATGTCAGGTACAGTATATGAGCTCATTGTACATGGGACCGAAGGGCGGCTTAACAAACCCCCGCCGAAGGACTGGATGTTCTCAATGGTTCGTTTGCCATCAATATTTTTTTAATCATAGCTCTTTCCCTACCAGGATTCGAAACAGAAACGTCTGCAACCAAAAGAAAATAACCAGTGGGCCGCACTCTCCCCAAATCCTCAACTTTTAAGTAAGTGGAATTTGAGGCTGGTGATCACGAAATGCCTCTTTAACTTCTAGATATGTTATATGCAACTATAACCATGGCATGTTCTACTCTGCGAAGGTGGGATTCTTTTACACTTCCGGGTTCCAAGAACATCGGCATTTTCGTTTGGTGCCCATACCTATCCCCATCATTTACTTCACACACAACTCGCAGGTTGAAAGTGACGTCGGTAGCTTTCTGCATTAGTATGATCAGTCGCTATGGTTAAAGTGTATTCACTTACTTAAAACTAGGACATTTTTTTGGGAAAATATAGCTTAGACTGAAATATAATACCTGGATCAAGCCCGCTGTTATTAACCGAGAATTAGAAAATCGAATTTGTAAAATCGAATTTGTAAAAGTTGTATACTATACGTGTCCGATCAATATGCTACAATACATGCAAGTTAACAACGGAAAGAATTTTTGTACCCGCACCACCTGATATTGTTTGGTACGAACAGACGGAATAAGAAAGAAACCCGATCACTTGAAGAGCTGCTTCTGCGGCTAAAACGTAACTAGCATAATGCGATAGCTTTAACTCCACGAAGTCAACTACCTTTCTTACAGTATCTCTCATTGGCTCATTACGTGATATAACACGAGATAACCTCTGAGTAAGCAATCAATATAGACCTTCTATATATCTGTACAAACCTAAATCAACTTGTCAACCAAACTTTTCTCACAATGCTTCTGATTGGCTAGAAACATCATAGTAACTTGTCGTTTAGCCAATAAAATCGGCTAGTAGTCCTCAGGGATTAAGGGCTTTTCATAAACTGGTTCTGAGTTCTTCTTTGATTGCCTATTTTATTTTATTTTTTATTGATGCTAACGTTACCCTAACATTAAAGAGACACGGCACATTTGAAAAATAGTGCGCCCTCAAGATTTTTCAAAATCGATATTTTTGCATGGTTGTAAAGCTTTTATATACAAAAGCCCTCACCCGAAATGATTAAGACCAAATCAGCTTCCTTATGGGTAAACAGAACGATTTTATAATTTAACGTCGCCGGCGACGCTAAATTCAGCAGACAACGAAAATGGCTTTAACACAAGAACACGCACTCCGTATGCATGTTTCTCACGCTATGAACACTGTTTGACCTTATAACCTTTGTGGTCTTAATATCAGTGAGTACGAGTCAAAAATATTCATGTAATATACACTTTTGTTGATTAAAGTTATGGAAAACTTTAAAGTTGGCCTACAAATTACCTGGATGTCTTTATCCTCATATCAATGTCCCTATCTGTTTTGGGGTATGTTATTTTTATGTGTAAAATATATCTCTGTTCTTCCAATGGCTTAGACTATCATTTAAGAGCAAATTGAAGAAATTTCATATTTTGTGAAAATGTGCCAGTGCCGTAATAAAGGTCCCAGGAATACAAATAGAATTGATATGGTTTGTGTCAAGTCTACAAGGAGGGACTAGAAATCATTCAATATTCAAGTTGGTGATGACATCATTAGTGGAAACTATTGATTTTCATAAAAATAGAAAATATCCAGGTGACTAGGTGTGAATCTATTCATGACCCTGCCTGAAATCAATAGTTTTTCACAATGATTCACGGTCGTGTGTCAAATTCGTTTTCTGGCCCTGTTTATTGGATTGGAAATGTCCACGTAAAGAAAGGACCTTAAGTATCTTTTTGTGGCATATTTTAGAGTTAAGACACATGATAAAATGATTGTAGGAATAAAATAAACCCGCAAAACTGTGTAGAAAAAAGAAGCAAGAAATCCGATCCAAAACGGAACCCGATACGGAGAACAGAGTTTTACCCTTAACCAAGTTTGCTTAAAAACGTCTTACCCCTCGCCCTATTACTATTTCAGAGTGTGGTCCTTTGCAAACAAGAATGTAACAAAGCAAGTTCACAATGATATTTTTGGCAGTCGTAACGGCATTTTGAAGTAAAATTGGGATTTTGCTTGATATTATATATAATGTATGTTTATTTAAGGTATACAATATAGGCAATTGTAGCTTAAGTGCCAGTCTCAAATCAAAGAAAAACATTTTTATGAAAGAACCAAGACCATTAAACACACCAAAAGCAAGGGAATTTGAACACAAAACGGTTTTTATGCCCAATTACACATATGCCGATACGACCTTTGTTGCACTCTGCCATGACGATTTGTCCATGGTGGAGTGTGTATTTATGAAGAGCGTTCATGATGTGAGAAAACCGGGATAAAAATTGTCTTGCTTTGTAAAGGTTTATACAACAATAGACAAATCATCTTTGTCGGTGCAAGTTTAAAGTGTCCTATGGAACTCATTTGCGGAATTGTTGAATCACCGACGAGTTTGAGGTTAATGGGTGGATAAACTAAGTCGCCATTTGCTTTGTATCGAAAGTCGGGAGGTGGAAGGTACAGTCCGTTACTATCGTGATTCAACTGACAAAATTGTATTTATTTTTTCTACTATTACTACAAAAAATTCCTCCGATCTAAATGTAGACAACCTTATTTTGTTTGATTTTTCTTCGACTGACATTCACAGCGCAAAGCTTACTTGAAAGCTTTCAACGAGAGCATAGCAAAAATATTTTATAAGAATCTGAACGACTATATAGAAAGTATGTCAGGCCTTAGAAAAGCCCCAAATTTTGTTATCAACACACTGGGCTTGCTTTTTGGGACCATTTGAAATGCATTTTTTCATAAATTGATCCAATATGCCCTGAAATAATTTGAGGAAAAATTGTAAATATGATCGCTGAGCCATTTATAGTCCACCTATAGTCCAAAGGTTTAGAGAACTACGCTACGATTGCAATCGGGTGGGTGACTTTCTCACTTATATAAAAGCGAAATTTTCCTCTCCTCCCATTAATCTTTCTTCCTGTTCTTGGGAGGCGTCCTCTTTAATTAACCGCTTTTGCAAATATTGAGTTCTGCCTGGCGCTTCTGCTATGTCATAATGATATTAAAAAAATTGCTTGAGTAAAAGAGCCTTCTGTAATAAATGCTTATGCCTTAATGGCTCTATAACTGTGTTACAAGAATTTTTGATGACAGTCCCCGAATTCAAACATATTTCAAATTTCTTTTTCAGAATCAGAATCAACTTAATAGCACTTCCGATTAAAATAAGTAATTTGAACTTCTGGTCCTTTGAATTATACATATGAAGTCATGTAAATACATTGAAATTAAAACCACCCGTATATTCATCACGAATTTCCGTACTGCAAATTATTTTTCTAGTGTCCCTTTAATCACCAAACAATACAAAGTTTGCAAACACTAGGGAATCCTGATAATATGGGAGAGGCATTTTTTGCGACAACTTTTTTAGAAATGTGTTATTACGGGACCTTAATATTTCACTCTTAGTTCAAACAATGAACTCGAGAAGTGACAGGAAATAGAGAGTACCAGTGGTGAGGAGAAAAGGGTGAGAATAAGCCATTCGCGTAACACTATGTTCTCTCAACCTCCCCATTCGCTGTTTAAAGGTTGCGACAAGTAGTAATATAAAGTATAGTATAGTAGTAGAGTATCTTTATTTACAACACAAATCATGGCCTTAAGGCCAAATTTATACAAGTGGTTTACAATCATTAAAAACAGGTAATTTTAGCATAACAAATTAAAGCAAGATATGGATTGCACATGTTCAAGACATAATTAATAAAACATAATAAATACACACCAGAGTCGACATATGTTATGGCGCATTTGTGCTTATGTTTTTTTTTTTTTTTTTTTTTTTTCCATCAAAAAAATGAATCTTTGGCACACCGTCCATTCAACAATATTATAATCTTTTACAAATACGACGTTTTTTTTCAAGCATGATTTTACTCATTATGCTCCTTAACAGTTAAATAACAATGCAATCCAGGGATGTAAAAACACTCAAACTAGGCGGGCTATGCTAGCCCCGTTAAATATTTGGGCCTACCCAATATCTATCTGGGCCTAACTTATATTAATGAAGTTGAAGTAGGCCAATTTCCAGTTTTTAGTTTCAAGGATGAATAAGTCGAAAGGTGTAAAAACAGATAAATGAATTAATAACACTATGAGTCTAAGATTATTGCAAGTGGAAACTAATTACAAATTAACCTTAACTTCACGATGAAAAGTTGCCACTATCCTTGTACTCAGTCGAGGATTAGGATCCACCATTACGTTCGTCTTGGCACAGCGCCGCCCATTGTTAAATACGGTCAGAAAGTAACTTGAGCCCCACGCGACCTTGTCAAATCTAAACTGCGCTAGGGAGTTCACAGCACAAGTTTTCGCTGTAAACAATGCCCCAGTGGCGGTAGAACGTTCATATAGAAGTCCCATTGATTGCAAATGAGGTATTGCGCTACATTCCGTCAAGCGCCTACACTGCACAACGCCATACAGCCATGGCGGAATCAATTGTAATACTCACTTCATTTTGCAATCAATGGGTCTTCTATATGAAACGTCTACCCAAAGTGGGCTGACACCTACACAACAACTTGTTAACATATGCGGACCCGGGCAAATAGCGTTGATTTGGATTTTTTTTGTACACTGGATATTGCGCAAAATCTTGGCCTATCGTAACGAGTTACAAACACCAAAATTTCCTACTAAATGTTGTCTAGTTAGGTGACTAGTTTATATATAGGTTTTATTTTGGAAAAGACGACAAACGGTGAAAATTACGTGAAAAATTCTTACATTATTAGCTGGCTCAATTTTTTCGAATTGCTGCTGTCAAGTCATGCCCACCCATGCTTACAAAAAATAGTGACTAAGGGGTCTTTTTTTTGTCAGGAACCCAATTTCTAACATCAGATCGACCACTTGATTCGTTGATTTCGCGATCTCCAAGGTCCCCGACCGCGAAACCGTTATTTCATTCCTTGTTCAAGCTCATTGCAGAGCCTTTAACACAGCATTTGGCTGATGGGGAGTCCCATGACGTATCGCATTATAAGAATAGCCGCCAATTAGCGATGCGGAAATGGAATTGGTGGCGCGGTGTCCCAGCATACAGATGCTATGGAGCGTAAATGGTGTGAAGGATGTAAAAAGGATATCCCCTAAAGTGCAGATTGCAATTTTCCGGAAAAAAATAAAATTTTATTTATTTTATTTGTATTGTTTTCAGAGTAACTATAAAAAATTCCCTCCTAGTTAAATGTAAGACAACTAGTTTTACTTTTTCTTTAAGTTACATTCAAAGACGCGAAACTTCTGAAAGCCTTCAAATTAAGTGCCAAAGCAAATACTTCAAAATCAAAAACGATACTAATAAACTATGTCAGCCATTATAAAATGCGCACATTTGTCGTAAAAACCGAGCTACATACATATTTGATGTATCTGCTATAGGCTTTGAGCTAATGGACCCAGAGTGGTATGTTTATCTGAGAAAAATCCGCTTACGCTTACACTTGAGATTTGTTCTCAGGTATGAGCTCATAGCCTGTTGAATTCTATCTTCCAGGGACTAGCTGTTGGGTCCATCTGCTTGACAGATCGGAGCAACGACTATCGTTGGGCAATTAAGGGAATCGGTCCATCGTTTGGATAGTAAAGCAAAAACGTCCGCTAATTAGGCCATAGGACAGTGGTGTTAATAAATGTGGTTAACACATTTATAGACGTTTGTTCATAACATCACAAGGAACGTTTCCTGGCCTATTTTCACTGTAGGAGAAAATATGAATTTTCTTCTGATACAAAAATCTGAGTTTTAATGAATCAAATGGGGATTCCGATGTTGTCGATTGGGTCACCCTCCTTTAAGTACACTTTTGGAGCACAATAGTTGGTCGCTCAGGTGGTTGCGGCCAGGAATCACAATTTAGACGTCGTCAATGATTTAATATATGAATAATGACGAAGTCGTATTCCCTTACGTCCTCAATAGGAAATGACTAGCAACCTGACAATCACCGCAAAAAAAGAAGGTAGCGTTATGTGTGCTGTTAGATCTATGAGCAACTTTCCCCGTATTTTTGAAAATTGGCAAAAATGGATTTAGGGATTAGGCAGTGAGCAAAACCCATGATAATTCTACATCAAATTGCGACAAATCGGTTTGTGTTTGCTGAGTCTATTTTGATTCATCTGGGGGAGTTTGCTATAACTTGAATGAAGGCCTGGCCGCCATCGTCTGGTTGCATTTTAAATACAAACATCACCTCTGACATGCTGCCTCTGATGAAGATATAGCACAGTTCATGTTCGGTAAACGTTTCATATAGAAGTCCAAGTATGCAAATGACGGTATTCAATGATTTCGTCATGCGCTGTAGGATGTTGTGCAGTAGCACTGACGGAATAATGGCAATACCTAATTGTACTATTGGAAAACTTCTATATGAAAACGTCTACCAAATGTTCCACATGGAATATATTTCAAATAGAAAAGCACATAGTCTAGCAAACAGCTCCAGATATTTTGACACAAATCCATCATTTTGCCTGAATGTTTTCCATTCGCTTGAAGTTACACTAAGGGGTTACACAAGACACATTTTATGAAATCTAATTTCAGAGGAACCATTAATTTGGGGATTTTTTAGGGGGGCCTACGGGCGCACCCTTTAGATGGCTTTGAAAACTGTTACGGCGGTCCGGTAAGTACAAGGAATGCGGCCATTATAGCGACTGCGTGGCCCTTACTTTGCCGTGGTTTGCGAGCACACGAAGTACCGACAATAAACGTTCAATTTCTCGCTAGGTTCTATAGGTTCAGACCCCAATACGTACCATATTCAAACAAAAACATAGTAACGGACCCTCTGATGCAAAAATCTCCATGAACCCCTTCGTTTTCCGGAGTAACGTTAATCGCTCGCGAGTACTAATATAATATCTTTCGCAGTCTGTGACACAGACTTCACACGCTTCCGGACAGCGCGTAGGAAACTGTAGCCAATTGGGGCTTTCTACGTTACATCACGCTATATGTTACATACGATGTTCCAATAGGGTGGAAAATATATGAGAGTTGCCTCGAGATTACCCGATGACATAAAATTAATTTCGTTCGGCATAGATTTAATTCAAGAAGAAGTTCTCCATTTTCACTTGCGAAATTTAAGGAATCGTTTTCAAAAACACTCTATAATGACATCCTCCACGTAAACACGCCATATTGGGTATGTCAATTGTGACCCGAGCGGTCTTCTATCACCTTGTGACCAATTGAGCAGATTACACGAAGATATACAAGTGCCTATGTGGCCCGGCGGTCTAAGGCGCTGACAATCATGCCATTATTTCTTTTCCCCCACCCCCCCCCCCGTGGTCCTTTTTTCGAAATCGGGTCAAGGAGGATGGATTTTCATGTTGTTATTTAGTTTTGTTCTTTGTTTGAGCGTTTTGTTACCAGGAAAGATGTGACGATTTTTTGGCTTTTTTCCCTTTTTCGCCCTGTGTTCCCCTTTTTTTTTCTTTTTTTTTTAACACCTACACACTGAAATATTAGATGCAGAAGTTGGGAAAAGTAAGCCAAAATGAAAAATAATAATATAAACTGACAAAATTAGAACGGAAACAAAAGAAAATAAATTTTAAACATATATAAAATACAAAAAAAACATTCAAAAGAATTCACAATTGAACAATGATTAAAAAAAGAAACGCTAAATTACAAATAAAAAGAAACAAATACAATCAAGAGTTTAAAAGAAAACAATATTACCTTAAATTAATTAAAAAAACATAAAATAAATATAAGCAAATTAAATAACAAAGTTAATTAACACAAGTAAAAATGTAAAAAATAATACCATGCAACTAAAGAAAAATACACCAATAACAAGTATAAATAAAAATGACCGAATAAAATAAAAATCTTTAAAAGATAAAAAACTTAAGAAAGTTGATAAACTAATAATACTAAAACAAAAATTACATGGAAACAAAGAACATAAATTTAGATACAAAAATAAAAATACAATAAAAATTCACAAGAATCAACAATTGAACATGAGTGAAACATAAACGCCTAACCTGCAAAAAAAAGAAAGACGGAAACAAATAAGAATTAGAAGACAACAATATTAAATTAAATTAATTTCAAATATATAAAAATATATAAGCAGATTAAATAAAAAACAAACTCATTAAGGCCAATGGAATTGGATTGTTAGTTTTTGGTTGACTGTTCGAAAAAAGGAGGTCCACTTTCATTATTCATTATTCCAGTATTTTTAAGATTTCAATAAATGTTTACGTCATCGGTATAAGATGGTGTCCTAAACCTGAATTCATATATCTAACACCCGACTTTATAACAGTTGGATACTTTTTAAGTAATATTTCCTTCCTTCAAAAAAATCACCAATTTTTCAAGATGAATAATTGTAAGCTCGATCGCAAAGTATGATCAGGAGCATTGGTAGGATATCTAAAGTTGTCATTATTAACCACTAAGTAAACCCCCTCAGCCACAAAAATATGTTAAAATGATCAGAACGACATGCCCGATATTATGAGAAGCTGAAAATTATGATCTGTATTTAAAATTTGCAAAAATATGACTTTTAACCAAAATAATGAAAGTTTTGACAAAAATTAAAATTCGGGGTGGGCGGCTAACTGGAAACTAAATATCCAATTCCATTGGCCTAATAACAAAAGTTAATAAACAAAAATAAATGTAAAAAATAATAACAAAATGCAACTAAAATACACAAAAATACACGTTGATAAAATATGAAAAGCATGGAGTTTGTTCAGGAAAGATGTGGCGTGGTTTAGTAAAAACTAATTAAAATAAAAACAGCAATAATAAATAATGAAACTTGAGCATAAATACGAACAACGTTAGTAAGTAACTAAAAGTTTAAAAAGAAATTAAGAAATAATCAAAATATCGAATACGAACAAAAATTAATGAAACAATTAAATAAGCATTTAAAATGAGCAAAATATAAGTATTAAAGCATTAAATACTTATATTAAAACTAAAAAGTAATACAAATTAATTGAACGAAATAAAACCCGAATATTAAAAATGAAAAAAAAATGACAAAATACATTTAAAAAGAAATACAAAGAAAAATGTTTTTTAAACAATTATAAAAATAAAAAATAGAAATGTGACAAATAGCGACCCAAAATAAAATAAGATGTAACAAATATAATAAAAAGAGAAAAAAAAGTGGAGAAAATGATCAAAAAACAAAATATACACTCAATTTTATAAAAATAGTTTTTTAAGTTAATTTTTTTTTTTCATTTTTTAATTTGGTGAAAATGAGAACCTGAATTGGATGGGTTGTGTTGATGGAAGGGGTGATTGGCAAACACCCTTGTATAATCTGGAACCCTGGCGTTGTTCCGCACGGAACCAAACAACCCTAACCTTGGTACCCCCGCCGCAAACCACGAAAGCCGAGAACCGCGAAATTCTAGTTGTTTTGGGGCATCGGGTATGCCCGATTAGGCGTAAAATGAACAAGCCCCTTCTTTACCATTTTATGCAAATTAGGCTCTAATTATGCAAATTATTAATAAAGAGTCCTTGGTCTCAACATTTTATTTTATATTAAGGGCCCACTTGGATCATAATTCAAAATAACACTTCTGGTGAAACTTAAACTAGGCATTCTTTTTTTATACGATTTTATGGTTATAAATTCACCGATAGTCGCAGAAAACAGCAAAATATTCGACAAAATTTATGCACAATTAGGCATATTTATGCAAAATATTACTGATGGCAAATTTTTTATGTAATGATGAGTCTCAACCTGATAATGTTTACTCTAAATAATCTTTCAAATTGTTTTTTAATATTAAAATTGGAGTGATTAAGCCCAAATTAATTGGTCGAGTATGAGTCTGCAAAAATATCGAAAACTCATAGCAAAAGACCAATTAATGTTGGCCCGTAAATCATCCAATGTTATCATTATCATGTTTGGAACGATATTTCACCACACTTGGGACTCCTCAAAAGATGATAATGTGAAATTGAAAAGGCAGTGATTTTTATGCCAATTTAATAGCGGGTTTTTTAAAATCAAAGGTGCAACATAGGATACCTCATTTGTTATTAAGGTCAAAGCCTCATACCAGTCAAGGTTCTTGTGAAGTCACGTTGTAAAATAAGCTGAAATGTTAACATTGACCTCATTGGAAATATGCTATCAATTAAAACCAAACTCCATTATGGTTAAAAGCACAACCCTCATTTGTTCTGAAGTAAAGGGTCACTCTTCAAGGGCAAAGTTCGTGTTTAAACCTATCATTGCCCACAACAAAAGGCAACTCTCAAAACTATCACACCACTAGTGCATTCAAAGCAATAAAGTGGGAATGACTGCGACCTCAAACAGTGCCTCACTAAAACAAATCCCCTCCCTAAAAATGCTGAAATAAACCATTTATAATTCTTATAAGTGCAACATAAGATTAAGAAACAACCAAGTATTGTCTTAGTATAGTTTCATATGTTACAACACTTAAACAAATTCTTGTACCTGTATTTGGCTACAAAAATAAGCCTTTCCTATTTTCCTTATATTTCCCTATAAAACGCTAAGTGTTAGGCTCCTATACAAAATTGACTTTCACCAACAACTAACTGTTCATACTATATTCATATATTCAATATATATATATTTTTTATTACTTATTTCAAACACTTTTGTACTAAAAAAAGTGGCAATTAAAACTTCGCGAATTCAATCTGATATGTGGTATGCGTTTCTTTCTTACAAAAGTATTTCCCAACCACATTGAAACCAAACAAGACTCATCCTGGGGCGCCCCTTTCCTTTTAAAGGAATTTATGTATTTTCTGTGCAGAAAAGGACAGCAATTAAACAAAGTATTCTACGGGGCAGCGTGGTAAGAACATTCACTCATAGCAAAACGAAACTGAGACGGATCAACTGAAACTTGAATCACCTTTTCGTGGGGGGGGGGGGGGGGGGCGGGGGGGGGGGGGGGTGGATATTCGTGACCATAAACAAAACGAAGGTGCTAGAATCACACAAAATGAAACTTTAAGGAGGCAGAGGGGACATTCTGAGGGACAAAATTATGAACAGAATGTTTTCAGCCAATTTGGAGTTGTAAAAATTAGTCCCTTGTAAATTGAAAGGGAACGGAGACCACTACAATTAAAAATTCAACAAAATCTTTTAAGACGGAGAGAGAGAGAGCGCGAGAGAGAGAGATGCACGTGTACCGTTTGTACGATTATTACCATCTGTTAAATTTACACAACCTTAACAGGAGGCTGTAGCTGTCCAAACTATCTTAAAATATCAGTTAACCAAAATGATCTTTTTATACAAACAAAACGAAAAGAAATTTTTTTGTGTAAAAGTACAGTTTTAGACACACAAGACTATTCATAATATTGGCAGACTTTGCTCAAAATTGGTAAGAATCATAACAACGTTTATTTTGATCTCCTTTGATAATGTAATAGTTATTAAAAGCTGTGCAAATGTGAACAAAAATCGCGAGATTTCTATCTTTATTATTACAAAAACGACACCTCTGTTCTAAAGTTTTACAATCACAAAGTTAGGAATCGGGTTGCTAATATGTTAATCAAAAAACAAATGATATCATTTTACTAAATCAAAGTTGCAGATAATGATGAATTATTACTGGTAATTATATTATGATATGATAATATATTATGATGTGAGAATAAAAGCCAAACAATGATAAGATAAGAACTTGCCGTACTAGAAATATTACAAAGTTCAAATACCAAGAGAAAAAACCGGTTGTGAAACAGATATAGTCCGGCGGGGGCCTAAGTCCGGGACTCCATAGACGGTAACGGAATAAAGCGGAAACCAATGTTTTGCGTAAAGAGGTCCAACTGAAAATCGATTACCTATTGTTCCCATTGCTTCCCGGACTATGAGTAAGCGGACAATGGTTATTCTACACCGGTGTGAAAGTAATATTGATACGGCAGGTTCTCATAGTCCAGGGCTCCATAGACGACAACGGAATAACGCGTGAAACTAATGTGCGTGAAGAGTCAACGAAATCGATTGCCCCCCTTTTATTTGTCGCCATTGTTACCGGACTGTGAGCACGGAGGACTATATCTCTGCCACACCGGTCTGACCACCATATTTTAATTCAGTTAGGGTTCCCAACTGGGGGTCGCCACCCATTTGGGGTCTCCAATTCTAAAAGACGGGGGTCTCGAAAGTACTTGTCTTAAAGGCAGGAACATAATTGGCAAATTAATCCTGTTGCAATAAGCCAACTTGAGTGTACAATAATAATTGAATTTGTATTTTTAAAATTCTTAAAATTATTCTCATTATATTGTCACTTACAGGACTAATCAAAGACCCAAAAGTCAACAGGATAATTAAAATGAAAATTAGTGGTATTTTGTACGCTTCATGCAAACCTTTTTAGGAAGCGGGAGCACCATGACCTTGGAATGACCACACCCACCAAACTTCCTCGTACTGGAGTGGGAATGATACATTAGATTCGGTTTCGGTAATCACATGAAGTCTACCGGCCCATTTTATGGTTAAAAATTGGTTTATGTGCATGTATTTAGCCAATCAGAGACAGGCGTAAGAAAAACTTGAAGTGGTGTACAGGTATATAGAAGGCCCATTCTGATTGGTTACTCGAGATTATACATGCTATAGGAAAGGTGGTAGACCTCAGGGGTTTAATTATAGGATTTTTCAACGAGTCAGATTCCTGTCGTCAGTAGATTCAGGGTTTTGCGATATAGGTGAGCTTGTTGCGCCCTCCCCTGGCTTAAAATTGGCTTGCCACTGACCGGTATATCCCAAACATTTGATTTTTTCTGGATTGTTAAATTTCTTTTGACAATACTGTATATATTTGAGTAATTGGGTGGCCGCAAGATAAGTGTTCACAGAACAGGGATGTTGGATCAAAAAGGATTGGGAAACACTGACATAGTTAAATTGAGGGGTTTCCAGAAAAGCTTGGAAATGCATTTTTCTAGTTGGGATATTTATACGTGGGGTGTCCTTGTATAAGGATGTGGAAGAATGCTGAGATTCTTGTATTTAATTTGATGTATGATAGCACTTGATTAGTCTGTAAGTTGCTATTTGTAAAGTAGACAATACCATCAAATTAGGCTACTACATTATTTTTGGGGTTGTAAAAGATATATATTTTAGGTGTATATGTCATCAAGAACATGAGAAGATCACCAAGCCCAAAGATCCAGAATGCAATTGCCGCGAGAAAGACAAATTGCCCACTCGCTGGCCAAATGCGAACCGAAGGTATTGTCTATCAAGCCACCATCACAAGAGAGGATAACGGGAAACGCGAAACATATGGCGGACTTAACTGAAAAACAGTTCAAAACCAGCGTACAGGAACCACGCAAACTCGTTCAGAAATGAAGCGTACCGGAAACAGCACAGAAAAACTGAGCAAACAATTGGAGCTTGAAAGACTCCAATATACAATTCCTCAAGTAAGCCGTACTCAAACATCACAAAATGATGTAATCTGTGCTTGCATGAGAAATTCATACTCATATGCCACCCTGAAACTATATCACTAAACAGAAGAAAACGAATTGTGAGCAAATGTAGACACAGAAGAAAGTTTCTCTTCAGCAATAAGTAGTTTTTAGGGTCAGTGGCCTATTTGTTTTTTTTATACAATCTGTTGCGCTATCCTGAAACATTCCCACTCGGCACCAATCGCGCCACATCAAGTGTGCCGCTTCGCCTCTCGCACGCGCTTAAGTCCCCCTTCACGCCGCGCACAATCTCCGCATCGCGCGTTGTGTCAAATCCTAGCTGGTGGAGAATGTGTCAGTTCATAACACCTGATGAGTTGGAGTAAGCCACACGAAACAAAGTTGTAGTGTTTCGATCAAGAAATATAAAGGGCCAGAATAATTTATAATTTATAATATATATAAATATATACGTAAGAAATGCTAAGTTGACACGAATCTGATGTGATTTTTGTTATAGAATAAGGTATAGGCGAAAGAAATTGATAAAAAAGCGGCGTAGCTAACTATCGTAAAAGGGAAATTGACTGTGAATGGACTCGAAACCCACAACCACTCTTGTTAGTACTAGAGGCGCGCTAACAAATTGCGCCATCACAACTGGATGGGTTTTTCGCATTTCCACATCACTAGTGTTCCACCGCCTTGCGACGTCACGTAGTTGCCGCCATTCAATGCCAGGACGATCCCATTCGTTTCGGTCGAATGTGATACGGCAACCAAATTATTATATATACGTAGAAATGATAAGTGACCCGAATCTGATGTGATTTTTGTTATAGAAAATAATGTATAGGCGAAAAGAAATTGATAACAAAGCGGGCGTAGCTAACTATTCGTAAAAGGAACTGCTCTAAACACTTAGGTATGGAGGGAGGCCACCAGAGGAAGATGAGAAAGAGGAGATGGCTCGATTTTGCAATTCCGATTACCCAGGATTAGTCATTTCATCAGCTCATTGTGAGGAAACTTCAAGAGCCACTCGATTGGACCTGTGAAGTAATGTGTTCAACCGCCTCAAGCTTGGCCGTTCCGAAGGTTTCACAACAGGAAGTAATTGGCACGCTCCACTAAACGCTTATTAATTTTCCAGATAAAAGTCTCTGCGCTGGCAATGAACTCCGCGGTTGTTCTGACTGATTGTTAGTTATTTTAATCGTTGGCGAAAAAAATTGAGGAATCAGTGGCTTGTTTTTTAACGAAAAGACAAAAGAAGAAGAAACAGCAAAATCGACCCTTTGTTCGGTAAGCTAACATTGATTCAAGGTTTTGGGGGTCAATAAACGATGTTATGATTGTGCCTAATTTTACCAATATCCGGTTAATTCCGGGGATGAAATATGATATGATGATTGCGGAGTAAATGCATATTCAATACATTCTCAAACCTACTTTTGTGTCAAAAGAAGAAAGGTCCAAAGTGCCAAAATTCTTTGAAAAATTTGGGGTAAAAGTGTTTATAACTTGATCAGGCGAGTGACATTTCGCTTGTATGGTCACAACCATAGTGTATAGAACCCTGTGCAAATAACCAATTGAAAAACTGAGTAATTGAATGTTTCTGGGATTAATGACAGGTGCATGTAATGTTCTCCAGCAAGTATAGCGTAAGTCTTTGGTCCAATCGGTTAGATTTAAGCCGAATGACATGAATAGGCGGTTTTTTGTTTTTTGGAAACAGTTTATCTTGTGAAGTAGCAGTCGAACCAACTCCTTCTTTCTCATCTTCTCTGATGTGAGGGCCGGCCAACTTAGTGACGTCGCAAGGGGGTGGAACACTAGTGATGTAGAAACCCGACAAAGACCCATCAAGTTGTGATGGCGCAATGGTTAGCGCGCTCTAGTACTAAACAGAGAGGTTGTGGGTTCGAGTCCCATTCAAAGGCAAGTCCTTTTACGATAGTTAGCTACGCCCGCTTTGTTATCAATTTCTTTTGCCTATAATAATATATATATATAGATAGATATAAATATTAGACAGAGTTGAGTCCACCACCAAAAAGTTACACTTCAGTGATAAGTTGTGATATTCATGTGACTAATATTTTCATGGAATGGTTAATTAAATAATAATGATTTTAAACAGCTGTGAAAACGTAAACAATTAATGGTTGATGTCAGGTTCAATTCGATGAATTGAACCCAGGTAGTACGCGCTTTGGCCGGGTTAAACATTTTTTGTTGAGTTATTTTTAGGTAGAAGCGCTCGTGTCATACGCAGTTTTGCTACTTCGCGCGCGCCTGCCAATCGGTGCAGTCTCGTTGTGTATGATCGTTGCGTTTAACGGGTTGTTCGATGTTGTCACTGGGTGTGGTGGCAGTCCTTTCTGTTGTATTTAAGCCGTAAAGCATCGCGAAATTGGGTTTTAAAGAGACCTTAAATGATAATAAAGCGTTTAAGAATGAGAATAAAGGTATGACTTGGGAAACCGGTAATCTCTTACGACGATTTGAACCCGGCGACACACAATATTTTTGCGGGAAGAACTCGGCCTCCGGCCTCGTTCTTCAACTTAAAATAATGGTATCGCCTGGGGTCAATTCGTCGTAAAGAGAGTACCGGTTCCCCAAAATCATACCTTTATTCTCTAAATGAATACATCCTCCTGCATCTTTGATACCAAATTATGGGGTTATGTGCATGGATGACTGCACAGGGGGACAATTACTAAAGCCATGTCCAATTGTGATTGCGCCAATTAAGCCATAGTAGTAAAAAGGATGAACTCAGTGAAACAGTGAATTGTAATCCAGATCAGGTAAATCAGGCTATGGGAGATTATCAAATAGAACCCAACGTGCAGTGTGACCAGTCATGCATTGGAAAAAAGCCAAATTATATATTTGGTTTTCCTATGTTCAAATCTTTCTGCATTATGTCAGTAATGCCTTGCGACTTAAATCTAAATCTGAAATGTTAGTATGGAATGATAGGAAGGCGTGATAAGCTAGGGTGAGTCACTATTGTTGGACAATAAGTCACAATGTGTCTGTCACTAAGAATACAGGGCATTTTTTAGAAAATTTTAGGCGGCATCTAAGCTTCCCCCAAATAAACCAATGGTTATTATCCCTAACACAGTGAATCACATTATCAAACCCTTTACTGTTTACAATTCGATGGTCTCCCAGGAGGAACACCTACCATACCACCTTGCATTCTCTTCAAGGCAGTAGTAATCTCTTCTCATGATTGCTTCCTTGCATGTACAAGGTGATACTGCAACGAAAATGAATTATCATAGTGCCAGCAGTACACACTACAGGGTGTCTGAGTTCCAATAATGGCAATCTCGCAGTTGGTTTGCTCTAATTTCAAAATTACTATCGATTTTTTAATGAGAATTATTCAAATTTTATAAACTATTCTGATGGATGAACTTATTTCGTACATCCTGTCAAATTTTTGTCCGATACGGGTCACTAGTTTTAAAAACAAAAGCTAGTGATGTAACCCGCTGTCAAATTACCACATTCCAAGTTTGCGTTAGATCGTTGAAGCAGGTTCACCTTGAAAGGGTGAATAAAATGTCTGTTAACTACAAAAATTCCTGTACTAATCCTGTCTTTTGGTTTTTAAACTAAAATATTTGTCGTTATTGTTTTATTCACGGTCTTTTATTGTTTTTGCAGTATTTTCCTCTACTCATATTGAGGATAGTAACTTTGCGACTGGTCAAAACTTAAATGGTGTTTCTCTTATGTGTGTCTGGCAAAATCGTGTGAATATTGCAAAAGCAGCAGGTAGGGATAAATACCAAATGAAGGGAAATGGTATGAATGGATGTTAAGAACATAATATGAGATAAGATGGTAAAAAATAAAAAAAATGCCAGTAGTTATATAGCGCTTAATACAATTAATTCTCAAAGCGCTTACATTTATTCCGCTGTCATCCACTAGGATAAAGTCACATTTTTCACATATTGAAAATTCGGCAGCCATTATGGCGCACAGTCATGACAATAACCCCTAAAAGCTCCCCATTTACACCTGGCGAAGTGAGACAAGCGAGATAAAGTTCCTTGCCCAGGGGCACAACACGTTGGCCCAGGCGGGGCTCGAACTCACAACCCAACGTATCACGAGTCCGTGCTTTTCCCCTGGATCACACGTGCCCTCAGATCCCCTGCGCTTTTCCACAGGACCACACGTCCCTTTTATAATAGGATCATTCTTAAATCAATCAGCTGTGAAAATGTGAGGCACTTTCCTTGGCTGATGCCCGTGTTCAATTCGTTTTAATTGACCCAGTAGTCCGCGCGCTGCTTATTGTTGTTATTTTTAGTTGAAGCGCTCGCGTCATACCGCGTTTTGCTACTTACGCGGCGAGTCTGCCAACTTTTCGTCGTTGCGGTATGATCGTGCGTTCACGGGTTGTTCGATTGTTGTCACTGGGTGGTGCAGTCCTTTCTTGTTGTAAAAAAATGGAAAACTTAAAAAATGCAAAATTTGGGTTAAAGATGATCTTTAAATGATAAAGGTTTTAAGAATGAGAATAAGTTATGATTTTGGGAACCGGTACTCTCTTTAAACGACGATTGAAACCCGGCGCACCATATTTTGCGTGAAGAACTCGGCCCTTCCGGCCTCGTTCTTCCCACCTTACAATAATGGTATCGCCTTGGGTTCAATTCGTCGTAAATAGAGTACCGGTTCCCACAATCCAGACCTTTATTCTCTACTTTGATAGACACAACAAACACAACACAAATAAACCACTGAAAACCAAACTTGAGTTACGTCAAACACCACTGTCAGTTGTCCATTGTGGAACAGAGACAATTTCCCTTATTTGTCAAGACATGTTGTCTTTAAATGCTTAATATTAAAATATTTTAGTGTTACAACTTGCCATCAATTCAAATTAGTTTTATTAGCATTATCATGCACCATACATTACATAATGATACAATTATTAACATTTAGTATTGGAATAACTATTGACATATTTAAAGATGGGGAAAAATAATATACGGAATGTTTGCAGTGGGCATGAACTCAATGCAGGAGAGGCCATAATAAGTCTGATGGACTGGTGATCATGACCCCCCACCTAAAATTATACAATGATTATTATACATTCTTAAACAGCTGTGAATGTAAGCATTTCATTGGCTGATGACTGGGTTCAATTCGTTAATTGAACCCAGTTAGTACGCGCTGCGTATTGATGTTTATTTTTTAGGTGAAGCGCTCGCGTCATACTGCGGTTTGCTACGTTCGCCCGCGCCTGCAAGCGTTGCGTCTCGTGCGTATGTTTTTTGCGTTCAACGGGTTGTCGATTGTTGTCCCGGATGGTGGCAGTCGTTCTTACTGTGTATTTAAGCCGTAAGCATCGCGAAATTGAGTTAAAGATTGACTTAAACTGATAAAGCTGATTTAAGACTGAGAATAAAGGTATGATTTGGGAACCGGTAATCTCTTTCCGGAAGATTGAAACCCGGCGGAACAATATTTTTTGCGTGGAAGAACTCGGACTCCGGCCTCGTTCTTCCACTTAAAATAATGGTATCGCATTGGGTTCAATCGTCGTAAAGAGAGTACGGTTCCCAAAATCATACCTTTATGCTCTAAATAATTACTGCGCATATCTTTTTGAGGTCATTGTGAGAAATCTTTGGGGTGGTTTTGGACCGAGGTATTTTTCCGAGGGGCGTCAGCTGCCCGAGGGAAAAAATAACCGAGGCACCAAAATACCAACACCAAAGATTTCACACATGGACCGAAAAAAAGATGGTGCAAAGTTATTATTGTCATTAATAACCGTAGTTTCTATCTACCAAATAAATCTCTCCACTTTAAATCCAATGCAAGTTTATATTTGATAGCCTCTTACCTCAAATATAGTAAAGTCTCCAGGGAATCCCAGTAAAAAACGTCATTATCCCAGTAATCAGTTTTGACCAATCAGAAAAGTGCAATTGAAACTTTGTAATCATGTCAGGGGCATTTCGAGTGTCCAAAACTGAAAGTGTGGGAAGGATGTTTCGCCATGTCGATCGTTTTCAGAGCTGGATTTTATACACTTTTTGGTGTTGATATTAGATTAAAAAATACAACTTTCGATAGTTAAACAAACCCTGGGTAATCTTACGGATCTTGATTGCTTGAAATAGATTGCGATTTGTTGCGCAGTATGAAGTATATGATCATCATCATTCACATTTACCAGATTGGCGGGGATGACAATGACATTGACAGTGATAGGGAGTTCCTTGGAGTTTCTTGAATTCGCGGCTGAGAATTATGTGTTTTCGCGAAATGAAAAAAAGGTACACAGCTTGTCGGAGAATATTCAAATATACCATGATGTGTACGGAGCTATTTTCAGTGTTCCACCTCAACTTTTCGCTGTTATCCCTAAAACTACTACGTAATCGATCTCACAGTCATATCATGGCCATATAGTCACATGGTCATGACATGAGCTGAGCTGATACCACGCATTCCCATACCCGTAAATACCGGTATTACCATCCCAAGACCAATGCTGTCGTGGATTTCAAAATTCCTGGGCATTGTTTACAAAATACAAAAACACGAATCAATGGGTGTATTTACGCCATGATTTGTTAGAAGCATCCAAAAACATTTCAATTTGCAATGTACATGGTTTAATGAAGTCGCGGCCAGACATGCGAGTGGAGTTTTCACTCAGTCATGGTAATGAACGAATGAACGAACGTTCTTCGGGGGTTCTTTTCAATTATTTGTAATTATTTCATTTCATTTTAATTTTATTTTTTTTTTTTTTGTCTATTTGCTTATTAATTTTTTTATTATCTTGTATATTTATTAATTTAATTTTGTTTATCATTCAAATTATATCCATTTACAATGTTTAATTTTTTGTATTTATATAACTTGTCAATTATCCACTTTGTATTTACATTTGTTTATAAAATTTTATTACTTCAGTTTTCCATTTGTGTAGTTTGTGGGAATTTGCAATGGTATTGTATTATTTTAATTTTAATATTTGTACATTCATTTTGTGTATGGTGTATTTGTTTTGTTTATTTATTGATTCCCATTTTTATGTATTGTTCATTTGTCCATCTATTTGCTATTATTTTTTTATATCGGGGTCTATTTATTAATTTAATTTTGTTTTTTTATTCATGCACAAAATTATTAATCCATTTGCAATTTTTTTATTTAATGTTTGTATATATTTGTTCTTTATCCACTTTGTGTATTTACATTTTTAATTTTATATAATGTTATTCATTTTTCCATTTGTGAATTTGCATTTGGTTATTGTATTTTGTGTTTTAATAATATTGTACATTCTTTTGTTTATTTGTATTGTTTTGTTTATTTATTGTTTGATTCATTATGAAGTTATTGTCATTTGGTCCATATTGGTATGGTTTTTATATCTTTGTCTATTGTTAATTTAATTTTGTTTATTCATGCAAATTATTATCCATTTACAAATTTATTCTTTTTTGTATTTATATTTGGTTCATTTATCCACTTGGTGCATTTACAATTTTTTATATAATTCATTCATTTTGCCATTTGTGAATTCGCATTCGGTATGTATTTATTTTGTTTAAGATTTGTACATTCATTGTTTATTTGTGTATTTGTTTTGTTTATTATTGTTTGATTATTTTTTTATTTCTTGTGTATTCTTTCTGTTATTTATTCAAGGGTTTATTGGTTGTTTAGTTCCTTTATTTGGTATTTTTGTATATTTATTCTTGTATTGGGGAACCATTTCCTTTTTATTTGCTACCACCTCCACTTTCCCGGACACCCCAATCAGAGGAATTATGGGGAAAGTCGTATTGGGAAATCCCAAACATGCCCGTCCGTGACTTGATTTGCATATATACATTCATGATTCTTGCAATTGCGTTGTGCACGAACACATACTAGATTCGGCAAAAAAACGGTCGCGGCATTCATTCTTTTCAAGCCCTGTATTATACATTGTAATGTCTTTTTGGTGGGAAAAGTACCCATGTCGTCTTGTTACTCTTGAAAAGACCCACTGCCCCATGAGACTGTCCATCGGCTAGACAATGACCCGATGCTCACATAATGTCATGAGGACATGACCGCGTGCAGTGCATGATGAGTGAATGTACATACATGAATATGGTAAATCAATCACGGCAGCAACTTTTTGTGCAGTTGTTTGATCAAGAGCTCTCCGTGAGCTCTTCGATTAATTCATCGACGCTAAAAATGACAGGATGGGCTAGTAAATGTTCGTCTTCATCCATTTTGTCCGGCCATTTTGTTTAGTTCGAAAATGAAATGAATGTTAAATCGGTGGCATTTTTTTTTTTCGCGGATACTTGTCCATAAAGACCGGCAGGTGGGCATGGAATGTCATGGTGAAGTTCAGCCTCAGTTCAGGTAATTACGTGGGAATGAATTGTTAGGATTTTTTTTATTTTTTTTATTTTTTTTATTTTTTTTATTGGTTGGTTTTTTTTGGTAAAAGTGTTTTTGTACGCATCCTACCGAAGTCCGAATTTGTTTAAGTCCGAAGATGCAATGCAGCTCTTAACAATCGCATAACAAAGACGGGGTTATCCATTTTGAACCCGGATATAGACAATTGATTAGAGTGGTATATGTAACGTTACTGCTCGATTACTGGATTTGTTGTGGTTTGTTTGTTTGTTTTTACCTGTCTCGTCTTTAAAGAATTCCTACTTTTTAATCTAACAACTTTCATTTTGGGGAGGGGTGCTTTAATTTTCTTAAACGGATTAAACTTCCTTAGACGTTTCAGTCTGGTTTGTTTTTGCTGTCTATTTTCGTGTCTTTTGACCACGAGAAAAAGACGAGGTTTTTATGGAAATTTATTACGGTTGGTACTGTTTTCATTTCCAAACACTTTGTTTGTATTGTTTGTGAGTGGGTTTTTATGGTTTTTTTTTCGTTTTTGGGTCTTTCTTTATAGCATTAAACTTCAGGTAAATATAGAAAACGCAACATCAACTCGGTATCGGGCCTTTGTTCATTCGAACAAAGTAGGTTTAAGTAGGGACAATCCAAAAAGGCTAATCTCTTCGGACTTGAGTTAATTCGGACTTAGGGTGGGGTACGTTTTTGTATTGGCTTCAAAGGTCGCTTGTTATTTGTCTATCATCTTTCGCGGGCCCCATATTCATTTCATTTACTAGATACGTCACACGCAGGA